>CM057135.1:18842671-19016523 GCA_029964075.1 Patiria pectinifera
GGAAGGTCATTAATAAACAAGTTGAACAAAAACGGCCTAAGACACTACCTGGGGTACTCCTGATGATACTGGAAGCCATTGTGAAAATCTACCTTTGGACAAAACCTGCTGATAACGACCTGAAATGAAAGACTTAATCCACTTTCAAACATTGCCGGTAATATTGTATTGTCAAGCTAGCTTTTGAAGCAGAATATCATGAGGCATTACATCAAAGGCCTTTGCAAAATCAAAAAAAAAAACGGCATCAATTTTGGGTGGACTAGGTTTATCAAGAATGGTTAGCCAATTGTTGGTAACATTCAGAAGCTGAGTCACACAGGATCGCCCTTACAAACCCATGCTGCTTGGATGACAAAAGCAAATGATTTGTGACATGGGAAGTTATGGCATTGGCAATAGTGGATTCAATGATTTTACAGACCACAGAAGTCAATGCGATGGGACGGTAGTTACAGATCAAGCCTGTGTCCCCAGACTCAAAAATTGGGGTAATATTTGCCCTTTTCCAAAGAGTAGGAAGCTTGCCTTGTGACAAGGATTTACAAAACAGGTCACGAAGAATAGGTGAGATTATCGCCGAGCATGATTTTAACAGCCGGGGCGTGATATTGTCAGGTCCCGGGGATTTATCATTGGAAAAATGATCGATAATTCGTTGAATATCGCCACTTCTGATTGTGGCACTGACAGGTGGGAGTGGGAATTGACACATGGAAGGAGTACCAGGAAGCTCTGAATCTCCTGGAACTAAAACGGAGTTAAAGTAATCCCCCAAACATTGTGGAAATCACTTCAGGCTTATGCACAATCTCACCATGATTATTCGTGACAGAGGGACACGGTGTTTTCCTCTGGCTACGAACAAAGGAGAAGAATCTTTTTTAGTTATCATTCTCAGAACGAAAAAGCTGGTCAACATGTCTGGTATAGGAAATATTAACAGCAATTTTAACCTCATTCGAATTTTTGTTATAGGCATGCCAGTGCTCATCCGACCCAGTTCGCTTGGCAGTTTAAAGGCCTACGTTTTTAACAACCATACTTTTAATGTGGTCATCAATCCAGGGACTAGATCTCCTTGAACGCTGTCTTTACATGGAATTGCTTCTCGTACTGCAGCTTCAAAGAGATCTAGGAACCCATCCCATGCAGAATTTATGTCGGGCATGCTGTTCATAAAAAGGTCCCATGGCGCCAAATCAAGCAATGTATTAAAATGTTCAAGATCAGCATGTTTAAAGGATAGAAACTGTCTCATGGTGGATCTAATTGGTGGCTGAGTCTTACTCCACTTGATGTGGAAGCCAACGGCGTGATGGTCACTCCCACAGGATTAGGACAAGTTGATACATTGTTGACTAGGATGTGTTGATTTGTAAAGACAAGGTCGATGATGCCATTGGCTGGTTCGTGTGAACATTGGCGTGTAGGTCATCAATGAGCTGAATTAAGCCCATAGCTGAGACAATGCGTGTGAGGTTTTGCATGTTGGTTGTATCAGGGTTAGCCCAGTTCACATTAAAGTCACCGATAACAATGACTCTCTGATGGCTTGAGGTGGCCAGGTGTATATTATCTATAGCTGTCTGGAATTTATCCCAGTAGTCGGCAGTTGAATTAGGCGGTCTGTACACGACACAGAGTAGCCACTTACTCCTTTTGAGTGTAATTTCCACGCAGGAAATTTCGAGATCAGCATGTTCAAGTTCAGGGACGTGGCAAGGACTCAGGCAGGCTTTGACACAATCAGAACTCCTCCACCTCTACGCTGGCCACAGTTACGATCACGTCTAAATGTGACATAGTCGTATTGTTGAAGGATAGGTTCCACTGAAATATCATCAGATGTCAGCCATGTTACTGTAATACCCAGGATGTCAGGTGCAGTAGATTCGAGAAGCAAACGCAGCTCGTTCCAGTTTATTTCTGAGACATGCATTGCATTTGAAGATCAAACCTGTAACATGTTTATTGGATGTACCTGGTTGTTGCGTAGCTTCAGGGATAGGCGAAGGAGCGTTCAAGCCATCTTGATCCTCAGGGCCAGGATTAGCATGAATATCACCACCCAGGGTAATCCTCCATAATAACTGGCATGGTACAGTGCAATGGTCGACGTGTAAGGTACTTGTTGCATTTGAGTATCGATTTACTGGGCGGCCATGAAAACGGCGATTTGCATGGTTGCCGTATTGCTCAATCCATCCAGGTAATACAACTGAAAGTAGAGGGGTGATATCCGAGTCCTCATCACCGTAGCACTGAACTACGACTCCAGCTGATGATCCCCAGCTTGTAAGCACACATTTCCCGAGAATAAGTGGGAAAAGATGGATGGACACCATATTGAATTTCATAGGTGGCTTACCATCAGATCCAAATCCATTGACATCCAGGCAAAGACCGTAGATAAGACTTCCAAAATGAAGTACAAACGATGTACAAAAACTATAGAGCCCAATACCATGAAAATAATTGGAAAAAACTTGTTCAATAAAGGCTAAAAACTCAGCCTTTTTTCAAGGCAAGAGGAGAGCTAAAATAACACAACCACCATTTTGATTTTCTTTTTTCGTTATCTGATAAGCTATACCTAGTATCTGCTTTTTAACAACTCAAAATCACTCATTTTTTTAGTTTCAGTTTTAATATAAAAAGACTTTAAAATAAAGTCTCTCGATTACCTAATTTACCCAAAGGAAGACTAATACCCAAAGTGGTGTAAACAGGGTCTTACAACGTTAAACCGTTTAAATTTTTGTTTATTCGCTGGCCGCAATTACGTACAAGTGAAAATTTCCTCGATGGTCGACCGTCTGATATCTTAAAAATCGTACCCGTGGGTACGCGCAAACCCGAGCCTGATAGTGTCGAGGATTTTAAAAAACTTAAAAACGGTATAATCGACAAAATAACATTTCCAATCATAGGTTAAAAAAGGACAGATCATCAACAACAAGGGTGTGAGTAATAATGATAGAGTTGGAGATCTTTCAATTTTAAAATCTTTTTTATATTAAAAACATGAGTATAGATAATAAGGTATTATACCCGATATTTCTGGAGATGTACACCGATTAAATAGTAATGAAGAAACAAAAGTGTACAGACTTAAAAAGATTGAAGAAATTCGATCTTTAATCTTGAAAGAGAGAGACCACTGAGAGCGCACTGATATAAAAAGAGAGAATGATCGACACTATTAATTATGTAGAGCTAGGATTAGAAGGATTGGGGGCTTTAGCGGGGGCTGTCAGTATTCCCGCTCTCTTGGGTGTTATATCAGCCCCCGTTGGATTGGTGCTAGAAGGAACGTTTATAGGCGCTTTTGGTGTAGATATTCTGCCTAGAATCGCGTCTAAGCGATTATCCGCCAAGCTGAAAAAGCACGACCAGATTAAAATATTAGCGGACTCCAAACTTGACAAGATTGAAGAATACGTGTCTCAAGCTATCAACGACGGAGATATATCGCACGAAGAATTTATATTGATTACGAGAGAGCTCGCAAAATTTAACGAGCTTAAGCAAAAAATTAGAAAAAAGACCAGCACAAAGCTTAAAAAAATTAAAAACGATTCAGACTTTGAAAAAGAAGTTGAAAAACGGGTAGGCGAACAGCTGGCAAAAGAAAAGAAAAATTCTTATCGAAAACTTACAAGTTCGAATTCTCGGTAAATAAACATTATGAAGGTGATCCACTGAGTTACACCTCTATATCACCTCTTAGGGTGTCACCCTTGGCCCCGCCTTTATTGTAGTAGTCATTGTATCTTTTAAAGGCTTTATTAAATTGATTTTGAGTCACTTTAAATAAATTTCTAACTTGTTCTTTGTCTAATCGAACGACATAATGAAAACACGAGGCTATTGATGATCGTTTTGCAATTAACGAGCTCGTTATATGTATTGATCGTTTCTTGGACATCTTCCGAGTCTTGCTCTGGACACACAGAAAAAAATCAGTTTCTCAAGGCTTTCTTTTGATTCCTCTTTAAAATGGACCAATTGATACGATCTTCTTGCGCATTTCTGCCCAAAAATCAAAGTAACGTGAGACTATTTCACCGCACGTTTCACAAATTAGGAAACCATTCTCGATATTTATATGGTGATCGCATTGATTTGTTTTATCAGATAGCTCGAGGTTTTCACTCTGAAAAAAAAAGATTCATTTATCATAAATGATTAATTTTTTTAAGTAACGTTTTTTTATTTTTTTATTTTTTTAAATTGTACGATCGGCGCTCCATATCTTTTTTCTTCATTTTATACTATCCATACCATCGGCGCTCCATACCTGACACGGTCATAGCCCTCACCTGTCACATCACACAAAAGATTTGCGACCCAGTTCTAGTTCATGCCTGTGTACTGTTAGAAAATACCGGCTATTGTCCTCGGGTTGTATAGCTAAATGCACGTAAGGTATTACATTTAGCTTTTAAGTTAAAATTTTTAGAAAATATTTCGCAATTCAGTATTTTGTGTCATTTCAACATAATATGTCGATAGGTGTGGACGTAAACGCTCAACCAGCCAAAAGGTAAATGGTTTTAAACATTACAGTTTGGCGATCATGTTGAGGTTTTCATGTTGATTTACCTACACGATCACTAAATGTCTAGCCACACATTAGTTTATGTGATGTTTGTGACAAAACGTTGAGTGTAAATGCCTATTTTACCTCTAATTTTTCAGATGATGACTACCCATCGCAACCCGTGAAAAAGAGGCTAGGCGGCTTTATAACTTTGCGTCGGTGTAAAAACCTCAAGATATTTTTTTGTTATAAGTAACTTAAAAGTGTACCATTTTGATGTATCTATATGATATAGAAATTGACTAAAACGCTTCCTCGTCTAAATAAAATAATGATGTCATAAGGAAATCAAGAGTTCTCCTCAGTTCAATAAAAATGTGACATCATTCTATATGAATAAAATTTGCTTGACCAAGAAAAGAAAAGAGAACTGGCAGTTCTCCTCAGTTCAATAAAAAATATGACATCATTTTTACTCTATATTTCAATACAGTGAAAAACCCAGACTTGTAAACCTAAGAAAACGGTGTTTGTTTATTTATTTATAAGTATTGATAGACTCAGTCGCTGTGAGTCTGTGTTGAGATCTCCAAGAGGGCGACAGCACATATTAAGAGCCTGGCCGGATTCCGAGACTGAGATATAGGGAGAGAGATATGTTGGGAGGGAGATATATTTGGGAGGGAGATATATTTGGGGGAGAGGGGGAGATATATTTTGGGGGAGAGGGATCTATTGGGGGCGGAGGGGGGTAGGGGGTAATTGGGGGAGAGGGGGATTATTGGGAGGGGTAAAGTCTGGTACCCTCCAATATTAACTACTACACTAGAAACTGATAATTGAAATATTTCATTACCACTTGAAAAGTTACAGGGAGGTGACTGGCGCTTCATCAGGCATTTCTTTCTCTGTGGGGTCACTTCTCTTTTCCCTCTCTCCACATCTGCAAGATTTGGGTTGGTAAAACAAAATTCTGCGCGTTGTTAAAATCATTACCTCAAAAAAAGCAATTTCTGGAGATATCTTCAGATCAAATTTAGCATCAAATGTGGCACCATTTTGCATCTAGCCCATCCTCCGTATGCGAAAATTTTCCACAGGGGAGGGGGGGCACCCCTCCCCTTAGACCCCTCCCCCAGGACGGCGATCCGTATCCACCTAAGTGCCCCCGTGCCCCCCAGACTGAAAAGTCTGGTGACGCCACTGCTTGGAGTGTCTCAGATTGTCATTAGTAGAGGCATACAGAGGTGTTGAGAGACTGGCCGGTACCATAGGAGACATGGACAAGATCAGCTTAAGGGCCACAACCCCTGCTCAAGACTGCTACCTGTGAATTATGACCGCTATGAACCGGTTCCATACAGCCGTTCAACTACGTGGCGCCTTCCACAATGCCGCAGGAGTGCAACTTTGTAGTCCAAATGTGGACTGAACGCAGCGGGAACAAAAGTGGTCTTATTTTGTTGCCAGTTAACTTAACTGAATAACATGACATTCATATGAGTTAATAAACTGTTAATATTGTTTTTGACAATTTTATTGGACAAGTTTGATCCTTTAAATTATTTTAAGTAGTGTACTTGGAGTACTCAGATTTCAGGAGTCGACTTAACACTGCAAACTGATAATTGAAATATTTCATTACCACTTGAGAAGTTACGGGTAGATAACTGGCGCGTGTGGCTTTTTCTCTGTAGGTTCGCTTTAGGGCTCTTCGTTATCTCCTCCTCTGCAATGTTAAACAGTGTAATGAAGACACATGACAATGCAAAAAATAGCTTGTCCCATAAGAACAAACATATTGCCCACAATATGCCACAACGTGAATGCTTTGAGTATAAACCGACTGATAGTTGAAATAATCCATTACCACTTGATGAGGAGTTGATGGGAGACATTGGAGACACTTGTCCATACGTTTCATCCATGTCGTCTGCAATGGATAACAGAATGACTAAGGGATTAAAGTGTGATGAGGTGGTTTGAAACTAGAACATAAAACGGGCTGTATATTGTAACGTGCGTCGCCTAGTCGGTCCCTTGCCTCTCTGGCCCAGTCCCGATGGAGTTGAAGCACCTGCGGTTGGAGGCCACAACACCAAGTGACGAACAGCACTCCCAAATCTGCTCCACCAGGGGAAAGCGCTAACTCAACTAGTGTTTGGAATTTAGGGATTGGGTGGATTAACCTGTGGTTTTGGGTGGATTAGCCTGTGGTTTGGGAGGTTGACCGGTGGCTCTGGGTGGCTGACCGGTGGCTCAGGGTGGCTGACCAGTGGCTTAAGTGGCTTAAGTGGCTCGAGTGGCTCAAGTGGGGGAGACTTACACCCTAATTAGTGACAATTAGACAATAAAACAGAGACAGGAGACTTCTTTGACTTCTTTGGTGCCACCAGGCGAAGAAATTCTCTCGAACTGTGCCTTTTATAGGCCAACATGGTCATATACATTCACATACAATAAATGCCCCTCATTACTAAAGTACACAGGGTGCCTCAACCATTGAAAATGCAGTATTGCTTAGTAGATGACTTAAGCCACGCCCACTAACAGCGCTGGCCAATTAAATGCTGATGTTCTAGTATGAGTGACTGGGCACTACAGAAAAGTCACTATACAGTTCATGTTAATGTATAAAACGTATAGTTGATGATTCATCACAATATGAAAGGTGAGGTCATTATCCACCATAAGGCCCGCAACCAGTTGTGTCTTTGGACTTAGGTTTGGAGACCATTCTGAACATGTTGGTTAAATTCTGGAATTCTGTTGGGCTCAACAACTTGACAAAATGTGGGGAAAATGAGTTTTGCTTTCGGGTTTTAGTCATAGACCTTTAGTGCTTGTGCCACACATTGTGTATATACATTTGCCAAGTTTTGATGTGCCAATCATGGGGTCATTTTTATTGCTGACTGGTATTAAACAACTCGCATCAGTATTTTATGAGCTGTTTGATACCACCAATACGACAGGCTCTCAACCAATGAGAATGCTGGTTTAACTGTGTTAGGTATTTATGAATGCATACATGTAATAAACACCTTTAGCGAGACACACAAGTGTTTGACTTCTGTATCCAACTTTTGAAGTAATTTACGACATCGAGTAATAAGTCATATTCTCAATTTATAAAACAAGTAGTATTACTATATTAAATATGTCATAAAATTTAAGCCAACTACTAGCTGTTGAAGTTTTTCCATCAATCCTCATCGGGTACCGTCCCACTGACGTGATCTCTCGTACAGCGAGCGGACACTGGTATATATATATATATGTGTTAATATCAGCCGAATGGCCCATATGTTTGGCCCATATGTCCGCTGGCAGATCCAGCAGTGCATATAAGGTAGAAGCTCTATGCCAGATTCTGGTCGCATTTAGTAGTGATGGCTTCTTAAAGGCACCTTTCATTGGGCCCTTGACTTTCTCCAGCTCAGACCAGCCATTCACGTGGCCCAAAGACCTCTGTGTCAGTGGGAACAGATAAGTGTTCTTTTCTGATACTCCAACTGTTTTCCTCATCTTCAACAACACCTTAATGGGATGAACTGTGTCATCAGGAAAGAGTACGGAACTAACTTTCGAGAACCCTTCCCCCTTTGATAAGCCAACTTGAAGTGCTCCATTAGAGCCTTTTCAATGGGATTTTGTATCACTTCTCTTTGCTGGGGATCTACCCAGGCTTGCTTTTCCGCATCTTCCCACAAAGCTACAGTCATGCGGCTGGGTTCACCTCCTCTGCGTGCATTGAACACGGTAAGCCTTCCTACTATCAACGCTCTAAGTCTACTAAAGATATCCCACAGATTTTCTTCTTTGGAGGAAGTTTCTTCCAGACTTTGGACTGTGAAGTTACGTAGCTTGACCAGGTCCTCTTCAAGTGGCATAGACTGTGGTTTACGCAGGAATGCCTTTCGCTTGCTCTCCACAATGTGCAAACTACGACTAAAAAGTGGAGATTTAACACTGAGATGAATCTGTCAATTTCGTCACTCTTATGTAGCTCGTCCTTGATGATGTATACCCCTTTCATTACTTTGGCAGCTTTTTTTTTTAGCAGATAGCCCAGACCTAGCCTAAGGCCAGCCTTTATCCCATTGTCTGTCTTCTCAGACAGTCCAAAGCCTTCTCTAATGAGCCAACATTGTTTCGCTCCAGAATGTCTGCACCATTGAAGTTGAAGGAGCTTCATCTTCTGAAGAAGGTGTCCTAGTCTCTGCATCTCATTCATGACGATGGATTTTTCTCGCCTTTCTGATTACGCAAACATTTTCTTTCCTAATTCAACGAGCATGAAGTCACTCCGGCAGAGGTTACCTACTTCATCACTTCGAAACCTATCTAATACCGATGGTTCGTGTACAAACCAGAATGAGCCAATAAAACAACAGCGCCGATGGTTTGTGCACTGACAGATACAACCAATAAGAGAGCATACAATCACTGGTGGTCATCGACCCAGTGGCCTCGCCTAGCTCAGCTATCAGTGAGATTTACGTAACGTTGCGTAACAAAGTGTATGTGGGGAAACTGTGGTCAGGGCCCTGGCCCTGCACAAGGCCAATGCATGTGCATGCTATCTTAATATGTTAATGTAACGTACACTTTGTACAGTTGAAACCTTATATTATTTTGCTTCTATTTCCAGACATTAAGGTTTGCTGCATGCACTATAATATATTACTTGGACATGGTTGCACCATATAGCAAGGACCTATGGTTGTACCATGGAGGAAGGAATAGAAAAATACAACTTGGAAAACGATAATCTAAACGAGACTATGCTGAAATGTAGCGCCCACTGAGAAAGAGAACCTGAGTTGTAATACATGCATGTCAACCGTGCAGACAAGTTCTGGGAGAGAATATTCAACCGACGGCGAGATTACTTACACCATGGAGGAAGGAACACCTCCATGCTTACACAAGCTAAAACTGTAAAAGATTTAATGTTTTCATTATTCCTTGCTTTATGGTTATTCCGAATGGTTCGGCCGTGATTATTTTAATTAATTTGTTATTATTGATCATTTGTCAAACGTGTTTTATAAACCAACACACAATCAGTTGTTGTACCATTAAATCCCATATTCAAGGCATAAATAGATATTTGTTGATATATGATATACCATAGCATGGCGCCGCCACCGACGTGGTGTACTCTGCTTGTTCGTCTGTCGCGCTATCTAGAGCAACAGTTTTGTACTTAACTTTCACAAAACCCGGTATAATTTCATCGAGTTCTAAACACTCCCGTTCCTAAATCACGCGTTAATCCGATTCCTGTTACAAAGAAACAACAAAACATTATTTCGACATGATTTTCCTATTTTATTGCAAAGTGCATGGGTAAACCCTTTGAAAATATGCCCCCAAAATGAGAAAAAAAACTTTCTGACAAACTTCTAGTTGGATATATAAGTAGATCGAGATAAAAATGGTTTATCAGATTTTATCAACTTTACAGAATTCTCCAATGGAATTTTCCGACATTTATTCAAACATTCAGCCGTTTGTGTGCCCAATTTCTGGATGCCACCGTTTTTGAATTTCGGAATATAATCTCATGACACCGAAATAGTTTACAGAGGTATAAACCGCTGCAGTAATAAGATGTAAGTACCAGTATTTCACGGACTAAATTTGAAGTTTATCAACAAATAAGTTTTGCAACACTACATGAGGAAAGTCAAGGTAAACGTCGAAGTGTGCCAAGTTAGGAAACACTACTATGTAATTTATTAAGGAATTGATAGGGTACTGGTTTTAAGAAATATATTTATAGACTTTGAGCGCATTATTTTTAAATTAGAGATGAAGGAAGGGCTTTTCCAAAAAGCAGAGCTTGTCGAGTAGGAATCCCCTATAACATGAATTAATACATACATTTAATGAAAAAAGCAATTGCAAACAATTTAACATGTAAGCTGTACATGCCCCCCCCCCCCTCCACCAAAAGCAGTTCCTTTGCGCCACCATATTCCACGGAGCACACTTTCAAGACAAAATTTTAGAAATGTTGATACTGATTTCCGGGGCGGGGCAGATACGTGTTCCCTCACGTCCCCCTCATTTTGGCGACGGATAAACCTTACCCAGCGTAGTTCTTTAACTTTTGATGTAACGAAGGAGAAATCAAAAATTTGGGTTTTTTTACCACCCCCTCGACTTTTTCCTTGATAGCCTTTAAAAAAGATTTTTCGCAACCCTAGCTGTTATGACTTTTTAGCCTCGAGCCTTGCCAATCTTTTGACACAAAAAATATAAAAATCAGACCAGGGGTTGTTGCGCAGCGAAAATTGTTCCGGCGCTACGCGCCGTGAAAACTGAATTTTCCCATATACGTAGCGTACACAGACCAGAATAACCATTCGTACATATAAATAATTAATTAGCCATAATTCCAGAACCCTTTGCCCTATAATCATGACATTTCTTGGGTATATTTATGAAGAGTTTCTCTATGCATTTTCTTCGGGGGGGGGGGGGGGGCGTGAATTTGCA
Source organism: Patiria pectinifera (assembly GCA_029964075.1). Lineage (NCBI taxonomy): Eukaryota > Metazoa > Echinodermata > Asteroidea > Valvatida > Asterinidae > Patiria > Patiria pectinifera. The sequence continues at coordinate 18,853,728 of CM057135.1, forward strand.
GCATGTTAGTGCCAAGAAAAGAAAGGGGTGCGGGAAGGCGAAATAGGTGTGAATTTGCAGCATGTTAGTGCCAAGAGAAGGAAGGGGAATCCGCCCCCGGCTGTGAGATGGTCAAAATAACCCGGCCCCTTTAGGGTAAACCAAAGACTGCAAAAGAGGGATACGGGCGCAAATTCGCAGCATGTTAGCGCCAAGAGAAAACAAATTGCGAGATGGCAAAAGAGGGGTGCGGGTGTGAATTTGCAGCATGTTAGTGCCAAAAGAACAGGGTGCCAGAAGGCAAATGTTGGATGCGGGCGTGAATTTGCAGCATGTTAGTGCCAATAGAAGAAAGGGGTGCAGGAAGGCAAAATAGGAGTGCGGGCGTGAATTTGCAGCATATTAGAGCCAATAGAAGAAAGGGGTGCGGGACGGCAAAATAGGGGTGCGGGCGTGAATTTGCAGCATGTTAGTGCCAAGAGAAGAAAGGGGAATACCGCCCCGGCTGTGAGATGGTCAAAATAACCCGGCAACAATGTTACAAAGTGGGCAAATAATTGTTATTTAAAGATTTGGTCAATTCAATAAAAGTGTCAGTCATGCGTAATGCGCTTCTATAAATTTAGTGTATTTTGTACACTCCATGTCCCAACATTTAATCATCTTAAAGTTACAATTATTCCTTAAAATATAGCATAAACCTTCATTTTACTCTTCTTTTCTCTGTATTGTTTTAGTGTTAATTTGTTGTTAACAGGTATAATTAATGTAATGCTTAATAATAGCCACGGTAATGTCAGTCACAGAGGTTTATTTGCATATTAAAAGAAATCATGAAAGTTTTGCACATTTATTACATATGTTGGTGAAAAACATGTTTGAAATTTTTTGGTTGCATCGCTTTTTGTAATGTCAGTCACGACAGAAAACTACTACTCTAATTGGAAAAACTGAACATGAAATTTCAAATTTTCAATACCGTATTGTGTATTCAGGTCCCAGTAACTCCCATGCCAAACAATGGTTCAGTTGGCTTTAATTGTTTACACATAAGAGCTGATTTGATATTCAAAATTAATAAAAATGTAATGTCAGTGACGGTCTTAGGCTTAGTGTAATGTCAGTCACAAAAAACGATGCTTATTCCCATAAAAACATTCAGGATAGCAATAAAAATCTGCCCTTCATTGTTTTTTTTAGCACGGAGTCTGGGTATATCAACTTCTGTTGTTGACAGACGAGGCTATTTTAATTGGGTGTTATTTTGTTTTGTATCAACAGACATATTTATTCAAAAGTTCATGATTTTTTCCCCCCATCTTACTACATGCGTTAGTAACCCTATTAGCTCTAATGTTCGAATGGATTTTGATCTGCAACACTTTAACCTGAAGAGAAATTGTTTGACATTTTTGGGTTTGCATCGCTTTTTTTAATGTCGGTCACGGCACCAGTCAGGGTTCTTGAGTGCTCTGAAACGTGCAAAACTAAATCAAGCCCACTTTACTCACAGTTTAGCCAGCAAATTTCTCCAAAATTCCACTGTGGCAAAGAAAATGTCCTCAGTATTTCACCAACCAAGTTTGCAGACTCAATTCAATTTTTAAAGGAGACTTTTCTTTAATATTTTGCACATGAGAGGGAAGTCAAGTGATTTCAATATGGGGCTAAATACTAGACAGGTACATGTCAAACCATGGTCCAACTATTCAGAGTCAATAGTCTGGTGGCTTGACTATGGAGAAATGTGTTGTAAATTGACACTAGTTCCCGCTTGTTCCCGTTTTGGGACTCTCATACACAGGAATAGAGAGTCCCAAATTTTCGGACTATCACGGCACTAAACAACCCCCCAAGTCAAAAAAGCTAACCATATAAATTTCAAAGATTAAATACTGTATTGTGTATTCGGTTCCTAGTAACCCCTTTGCCAAACATGGTTCAGTTGGCTGTAATTGATTAGACATTAGAGCTGATTTGATACATGTAATGTCAGTCACGGTGGAATTGCCCAGATAATGAAGACATTAAATCCTGTAGCTTGGGTAGGTAATCTCGCCGTCGACCACTCAAGGAATGTTCTGGTGAGTTCCGGTTGGTTTAAGGCACCCGCGTTGATTCTTTTTTTGTGTATTAAGTGTTTTTCTTCAATTAATGTATCACTTAAATATTAAAAATTCACTAATGAATTCATTCCATGTTACATTGGGCTGCGTTCATGTAGGCCTATTGGGTATCATAGTGATACACTAATTTGTAAGATACGATTTTAATCAAAGACACAATACCATCATACTCAAAACATAAAAGAAACGAAAACAAAACACATACTTGTAACTTAAAGGCACGATAAAATGAGTGACAAAATGATTTAAAACTGAACTGTTTCTTATTGCGAGCAATTTGGGGTTTTTTGCGTTGATGTTTACTAAAGGTTATTTAATTTTTACGGTTTACATTATTATGAAGTAACAGTTTTACATGATCGTTTCACAATTTAGTGCTTATAAATTCTATAATTTACACGTTTTAGTCGTTTTAAATTCACTACAATTTTGATGGTTTTACTGAGGGTTTTTTTATGACGCGATTTAAACCTCCGTATATGCTACATTTCGTGAGTGAACACCTTAATTTTTTCGACAATTAGGCCTATTAAAGTTTCAATACTTTTAGTATAAATAACTCTCATTAACGCTATGTAACGTAATTCCAAAGCAAAATGTAGATGTAAACATAGTCACACGCGTCTTTTTCTATCTGAACGTGGTCCGAAAACGGCGTTTTCATACATGATCTCATCTTTTTTTCTGGCCGTGTATGTACGTGTGACGTCAGAATAACAAATATGTACTGGTTTCGGTATTAGGTGTAGCCCCGGGGAGGCGATAACATAAACTCCACCAGCTAGTGTCAACCACGAAGGTCAGGGCTTCGGATTCCACTTGATCTTTCATGCGCGGTGAAAAACGATACAAAACTACTAAATATCTGGCAAAAGTCCAAAACATGAACCGGTTCGAGGAAAATACCGTAAAGTTCGGTCTACATGAAGTAAACAGAGATAAACTGGGAAAATCAATCTAAAAAACACTCAAATAGTAAATACGGGCTGTAATCCCCACTACAGAGTAACGTTCAGCACCTTCCCATTCTGTAACGATAGCTTAACATCAAAAACCCTATCAATGTGGTAGAGAAATATAAGAAAATTATCTCAGGCACAAGAAAATCTTATGACTTATTAATCAACAAAGGCTCTAGCTGTCTATAAAATCATTTGAAGTATCCATAAGTAGTCAAAAGTTCTAAATACTTGAGTGAATTAAGGCAAAATTACATGTTCGTATGTAATCAAAGAAAGTCAGATTTCTTGGTTCAGAAAATCACTAGAAAATCACTTACATTAGTGTGGTTCTTGGGAGTCAAATTAAAAGGCTTAAAAGTACATCTCAGGAGGGTCTAACTTCTCAAAGGTTGTGAAAACTATCCGCTCTAGGTCTTAAAATCTATCTAGAAAATGCTTGAACTAAGGCCCGCGTCAAACGTCGTGCTTTTGCCGTGTCGAACTCAAATACCGACAAAACTTTCAATTAAATACGACAGTAGCACGACGTTTGACACCAACTGTTTTATTAAGTTCGACTCTGCCGTGTAGCACGACAGGCTCCGTCGTGCTACACGGCAGTTACACGGCATGGTGTCAAACGTCGTGCTCTTGCCGCGTCGAATCAAATTGAATTCCAACCTGGGCTAGGCGATTTTGGAATGCGCATGCGCTGTCAGATACGAGGAAATATTTCCAAACAAACGGACAATTGGACAAGACAGAAACAATCCAAAATGGCGGCGAGGCATTGTGATGTAAACATGTTTGAGATTTTTGAGCGTTCAGAAAGTGACAAGTCGTCGGTGGATTCCTGTATGGCAATGGATTCTGACGATGATTCCTTAACTATGGATCGTGATCCCCTGTCAGAAGAGGAGGAGGAGGACAACGGGACGGAAAATCTGAACGACAAAAGCAAGGTCAACATGGTCAAGGAAAAACTGATGAGCACGGTAAAACGAAAAGGCAGAAAAGCGCAATGGCAAAATTGTCACATCAACGATTTGGTCAATATTGTGTGCAACAACGAGAACTACAAGAAACGGCTTATTTTTATGAACACCAAGAATGCCAAAACTGGAGAAATCTATGAAAAGATACTTACAGAACTTCGCGGAATTTATGCTAAAGATGGTCATGGTGGATCATTTCCATTCACTGCGCAACAAGTACGCAATAAGTTCAAAAAATGTGTCGCAGATTGCAAGAAAATCGCCATGACTATAAAAACTGCAACTGGCATCAAGAGGATTCAAGAAGAAAGGCAGTACGGGGCTTGGTTTAATGAGCTGTTCGCCTTGGTAAAGACAAGAGACTCCTGCCAGCCAGACAAGGCTGTAGAGCCATCTGCTGCAGCCAGAAAAAGGGAAGCCAGCACTGACATGGGTGATGATACAAGTTCACTTCCATCCCAAGCTGGTGCCAGCACAAGTGGAGAAGCTGAACCAGACAAGATCCTTTTTGTGCCCATCAAAAAAACATCTAAAAAAGCCAAAAGAGAGGATCCATCTGTATCAGCAGCACTAGACATAATGAAGCGAGTTGTAGAACATGACTCCACTAAGGATTTGATTGCATTTTTCAAGGATGAAAATGACAGGGCCAGGGAGCATGAACTGAAACTGGTACAAATGTTCATGTCAGCTGGGCAACACCAGCAACCACCAACAGGTCATTATTCCACACCCTTTAGCTCATCATCCCCTGCATTTTCACAGCCAGTGCAGCAACCCAGGCAGTTTCATTATTACAATGATTCAAGTGCCTCTGCCAGTGGAGCGCAAGCAAGCCATCAATACGGGCGATTCCCAATAGTGCGCCTCCAAGAGTTTGCAACGCGTTGGCCAATCACAATGCGCAAAATCTGTCGACCCAATGCGCGTTTGGAAAAGGTCGACTGATTTCGCGCATTGTGATTGGCCAACGCGTTGCAAACTCTTGGAGGCGCACTATTGGGAATCGCCCGTATTCCCAGTGCATCCTGAACACGGAAGAAACGCCCCATGCACTCAGTCACATGCCCCATCCCCCTTCCCAGTGTCACAGCCAGTGCAGCAACCCAGGGAGTTTCACTATAACAGTGATTCAAGTGCCCAAGGAACCCAAGAAAGTCATCAATTCCTAGTGCATCCTGAACACCGAAGAAGCGCCCCATGCACTCAGTCACGACCCCCATCCCAGGCAGCAAAAAACACACAAAAGGAGCGACAGACCAAACTACCGACAGATGGAACTCCAACATTTCATCAACTGTAATAAACTCATCATGATTGTGATGATATTATTCAACTTATTAACATTTGCTCTATAAATCGTATTTACAAAAGCAATATGTAAAATTCAACTCAAATGATTCATCCATATTATTTTCATGACAAATTTTGTTCCAATCAGGATTGATAATCAAATAATTATACAATGTTTATGTACGCCAGGTCCCAATTTCATAGAGCTGCTTAAGCAGAAAATTTGCTTAAGCACGAAAAAACATTGCTTAGTAAAATTAGGTTACCGGCCAAAACTCCATGTGATGTACATTGCTTGTGACTGGTATTTAGCTGTTGTTTACCTAGCATAACAATCGCATGGAGTTTTGGCCGGTAACCTGATTTTATTAAGCAAGACGTTTTTGTGCTTAAGCAAATTTTGTGCTTAAGCAGCTCTATGAAATTGGCCCCCATGGAGGCCCAATTTCATAGAGCTGCTTAAGCAGAAAATTTGCTTAAGCACGAAAAAAACATTGCTTAGTAAAATAAGGTTACCGGCCAAAACTCCATGTGATGTACATTGCTTGTGACTGGTATTTAGCTGTTGTTTACTTAGCATAACAATCGCATGGAGTTTTGGCCGGTAACCTGATTTTATTAAGCAAGACGTTTTTGTGCTTAAGCAAATTTTGTGCTTAAGCAGCTCTATGAAATTGGCCCCCAGGTCTGGAGGGGTGTGTGTGTGTGTGGTGAGGGGGGAAGACTCGAGTGATTGTATCATTCAGCCTAGAGTGTCCATGATGGTATTCATAGCTGCACACAGAACTCACAACTCTTATGTTTCAGGCATTAACACCCCCCCCCCCCCCTCCCGGACACACAGAGATCTGATACTGCAATGAAAATTAATAAACTGATTATTAGAACATTCCTTTACACCTGCAAGTTGTGTTCCAGATAAAAAGTTTACATACATGTATTATGATGCCATAGTTCTTTGATCATTTCAGGGAGCAAAAAGTCACAGCATTTTAATAGTATTTTTTTTTAAATGAATGTGTTGACTTGTTCGTGTACATGTAAACTGTATGTACATGCACATGTTATAAATGTGTTGACTTGCTCGTGTACATGTAAACTGTATGTACATGCACATGTTATAAATGTGTTGACTTGCTCGTGTACATGTAAACTGTATGTACATGCACATGTTATAAATTGACAACAATGATAATTTAGTACAGAGAATGGTTGGTTTGCCTGATTTCTACTGTATAAAGTTTCAATGTGACATACAGTTTAACAGAATAACTGTTTTGATTACAATCACAGGCATTACATTTTGAATTAGCCTTTGAGTCAGATCAGAAATGGCACACTTGTGGTGCGGTTCTGCTAGTTATGGGATCTCAAAGCCTGCAAATCGAGCCGGGTACACTGCCCCTCTTTGCTTGCCTTGTGGATCCCTCTTTTCTGTAATTGTTAAAAGTCACATAAAGCTAGTTAACACTTCTATGCATGGGCAGTTGAAAGATGATAAGGATCACACATTGTATGAGGTGGGGCTGATAAGTTATTGGAAACTGCCATATTTGGGCACAAATATCAATTTTTGTTATATTGTTGAAATATTGGTTTCCAAGGCGGATTCACCCACTTGATTCCTCATCTGCCCTTGCTATAAACGTTGAAAGTTGAGTTACTGTTCTTGTTTGCTTACCTTCAGCTGATTCAAATTAAATTAAGGCTTTAATTCTTTGAAATTTTGCATTAATACATGTACATATACATGTGAAAATAAGTTCAAGCACATTGAAGATTTTTAAAAGTTATATTTTAGCCAGACATGACACCTTATAGTGTGACACAGTTGTGTATCTTTGAACATAAATATATTCTCAATATGATCACCCTTTGAATTTTCATTTGGTGGAAATTGTCGATCATTTTCTTGAGACATGTACATGTACATGTACATTATAATGCATAAAAGTATAATTCAAAGGTGGAAACAATAACATGGAAATAAAGTAAATGCAATACTTGCATGTTTAATGCATCAGTATGCTTTCATTAAAATATCTCAATTGCAAAAAGCAGCAAGTAGGCTCCATTTTGTCAAGTTGTGTACTTCACACACATTGTTGACATTCATCTGCAGTGTAAGCAATCAACATTATCATACTTGGGCTTCATTTAGTGTCCTCATTACTTATACTCTGGAAAAAAATGTTTTCCATACATGTCCATTTTTAATATGGGTGCTACATGTGTATGTTTATGATCAACTGTTTCCCTTGGTGACTGCAAAATGGAATTGAATCATAAAATGAAAATGTAAATTACATGTTTACAATAACAATCTTGAAAAAAATTTCCACTCACATCCATGAATCATTTTGAAATCACATTTAATCATTGTTTTATATAAATGATAGTTTTATATATTGAAATAAAGCAGAATTCAGGTGATAAATACAGAAAGAACATGTAAATTACATTTTACAATAACAATCTTTGAACAAGTTTTCCACTCACTTGCATGAATCATTTTAAAATCACATTTAATCATTGTTTTATATAAATGATAGTTTTATATTTTGAAATAAAGCAGAATTCAGGTGATAAGAACAGTGTCCTTTTTGTAAATTTCTGAATTTCAATATTTTACTTCACTTCATGTGGTGATATCATGTCTTGCTACCATCACCTGGAAATTATAATGCAGCATAGACCTGAAAAGTAAAACCGTCATATGAACTACCCTTGTAAAATGGGAAATAATGGTGTCCTTTGCAAGTGTAAACAAATAGCAATTAAATACACTTTGTTATAATTAGGCTCAATCTAGGGTGCCCCACAATCTTATAATCAGGCTCAATCTAGGGTGCCCCACAATCTTATGATCAGGCTCAATCTAGGGTGCCCCACAATCTTATAATCAGGCTCAATCTAGGGTGCCCCACTTTCTTATAATCAGGCTCAATCTAGGGTGCCTCACAATCTTATGATCAGGCTCAATCTAGGGTGCCCCACTTTCTTATAATCAGGCTTAATCTAGGGTGCCTCACAATCTTATGATCAGGCTCAATCTAGGGTGCCCCACAATCTTATAAGAAGGCTCAATCTAGGGTGTCCCACAGGCATCAAATTCAAATTGTAATGACAAAGTTGTCCAGCGAGGCTACAGGAGGCAGAGTTTGAGAGCCAATTTCTCTGCTTATACCCCTCCCTCTATTATATCTCACTGCATGATTCATCTTTGTTTTACAAAAAAAAAGAATAAGTTGAAAAAATTGTATTCTTGTATCAACCAATCATCAATACATCAACTGCAAAAACATTGTCTAAACGATAAACTTTTTGCTGAACACTTCCTTGCTACATTTGTGTACCAGTTTGCAAACATGTCATACCAGTAAACACTTGCAGTTCAGCTGCTAAACACTTGCAGTGTGTAGCAGCAGAGCTTTTGGTGTTCTGAAATACCAAATGTTTAATTTGCAAGCACCAAGCATTCTGCTGTGGTAGGACATGTTTAGAAACTGTGTGATGGCAAGCAAGTTGTTTAACAAAATATTAGGAGGCAGAACACTGTTTTTGCAGGCATTTTTAATGCTAAAGGAAGGTATTGCCTGTTGAGCACTGAAGTACTGAACTGTTTTGAATGATGATGGCTTTGATGCATACTGGAGTGATTGAAACTATTTTGAAATTGCAGTGATCATTATTGGGTTAAACATACGACAAAAGGAACAATACATGTATAACTAAATGTTTAAGTACTTTTTCTGTTTGTGTTAGAAGATTTTTAGCATTGCCTTAACCGGAAACATCTTCAGAGGGTGATTGAGATCAAAGTTTCAGTTGAAGTTTTATCCTATAGCTGCTGGGGACATTGAAGTGATAATGGTATTCTCTGTCATCTCTAATCCTTACCCCACAATTTCACTTACTTTTATAAAATGGTAAAGGGTACAACAAGAGCAAACTAATTATAAACATGTTTTTATAACATTGTACTTTACAAATACCAGGGGGAAAAGGCAAAGAAAATGTTATTTCCTGGATCAACTGTTGCTGATGAGTACGTCAAGACATGTCCATTCTTTTCATTTCTGTTCATTAGCAAACACCATGCCCTTCTTTTTCTCTCCAAAACTTGGTGGCTAGACAGCTGCGAGTGGTTTCAGCTTGTCTATTGGTGTTCCTCACTGGTGGGCTCAGGTTCATGTGTAGCAGATCGCGGATTTTGTCCCGGTCTCTCCTCTCTCCTGTTGCAGGGTCATTTGTCATGTCCAGTTTTGTTGATACCGTGTCACCTCTATCGATGCATATGTTGTGCAGTACGATGCAGGCAAGGGTCGCACTTCGTACATTCTCAGGGATGCTTTCACATTTTCTTTGGATTACCCGCCACCGTCCTTTCAGCCGCCCATATGCACCTTCAGTTGTCATTCGTGCTCTGCTCAGTCTGTAGTTAAAATACCGCTGTTTTGGAGTCAAAACGGCATCGGTATATGGTTTCATCAACCAGGGTTTGAACGGAAATGCAGAATCTCCGAGTATTATTGGGAAAACATCCACCCCATCAACAGTCTTGGCGTATGGAGGAATTACTTGTCCTTCCTGTAATTTTTCCCATAAATCGGTAGACTGCAAAATTATTGAATCATGGGAATTTCCAGGAAAACCGCAGCTTGCCCATATAAATCTGTATTTGGCGTCCACCAACCCCATAAGAACAATCGAATAAAAGTTCTTAAAATTATGATATTCCTTGCAAGCTTCTAGGCCTCCAGCAGGGCATTTAATCGGAATATGGCAACCGTCCACCGCTGCCCAGGAGCAAGGAAATTGCCAGTGCTCTTCCATATCAAGCATCTTTTCCTTGAACTGTACTTCGTCTTCTGGGAAGTGTTTGGCCACTGAATGATCCCAGAGATTGTTGACTATGGACTCTGACACTTCTTGGACGATGGTTGAAACGGTGGAAGTGCCCACTCCAGCCATTTCCGCTATTGTAAAATTGTAATCTCCTCGGCCAAGACGATATAGGCATATTGCCAATCTCATCTATGGGGAAATGGGGTTTTCGGTGACCGTCTCGCGTTGCAAGTCATGCTTAATGTTATTCAGAATGAAACTGAATGTGGCCTTTGACACTCGAAATGTCTTCTTGAACCGGGCATCTGAGTATGCATCAAGAACTGTCTGAAACCATCCATCATTTCTCAACAACCTTCGGCATGATCTAGTGCTATTTACAACAGTTACATCTCGACTTGATAAAAGAAGTGAAAGAAGAATACACAATGTGACTGATCTCTTCCTCAATAAACTGTGTACGCAGAATGTCTGCTGCATGAGTCTCCTCTTTCTGGCAGCTTTGATAGTGTGAAAAATCGTTAAGTTAAGCCTCTGTCTCTCTGTCTCCGCCATTTTGTCAGGTGATTATTAAATGCGACTGTTCTGTGATTAAATTCGACGTTTGACACCATTCTAAATTCTGTCGCGCTTTTGCCGCAAGGAAATGAATTGTATTCGACACGACAGAAACACGACGTTTGACGCAGGCCTAAAACAAAGGTGTCGGGAATGCAGGCAGCATGGTATTTGACCTTGCTGTTCCTGTGTAAGTCGAACAGCGCCCTCGAGTGATGGGACTGGAGGCAAGGGCGCCATCGTGTGGCAGGGTTGTATAAGGGAACAATGACCTTCACAAAATAAGAGGATAAATGTACATAGCTTTGATACACGTACCTACGCAATTATGTTGTTCATCCCATGTAGATATAACCGTCAATCACTAAAGCTCAAAAGCCAACTAATCATTCGCGTATACAGGTCTATGAAGTATCACATTTCACACACTGCCCTTCCGCCATCTTTGACCTTTTGCAACTTTGAAGTTATATGATGCTCTAAATCCATTTTGATTTACACGACAGTTATAACATGTGACGTCATGTTTTCCTGATGTTGAGTGTGCGTATGATATGCACGTAGTGTTTAGATGTAGTTAAACCACGCCCCTTATAAGGTACCATACCTGTGCCTTGCGTAACAAATATCATTTGTTTGCAAACTGCAAGATACCCAATATTGCATTAGGATCTGTCCGCTAGTGTTTATAGATAATACTGGAGGCATTAAAGTAAAGTTTTGATAAGATTTAAATGTAGGTTTAGGGCTCCAAAGTGTGAGCTCGATGTGGAGAGTTAAGCGAACATTGTGCGTGTAGTATAGGCATACACGCGTTCACGTGCAAAATGTGACAGCGTGGTGCACGCACGCGCGATATTCCCAAGTCATTGTGTATAACGTTACGTACGTATTTATGTTCATGTATAATTTAACATGGGTCTGATTGCACATTTTTTTATTTATTACGGCGTTATAACGCCATAAATTATCGCGTTATAACGCCGTATTATCGCGTTATAACGCGCTATTATCGCATTATAACGCTCTATTATTGCGATATAACGCGCTATTATCGCATTATAACGCACTATTATCGCGATATAACGCGCTATATAGCGTTATAACGCCCTAATTTACCGCGTTACAACGCCCTAATTTATCGCGTTATAACGCGCTATTATCGCGTTATAACGCGCTATTATCGCGTTATAACGCCCTAATTTACCGCGTTATAACGCCCTAATTTATCGCGTTATAACGCGCTATTATCGCGTTATAACGCCGTAATTTATCGCGTTATAACGCGCTATTGCGGCGCCATAATTTTACAGTACACGCATCCATTTTACTTCAGTGCATGTAGGCGTGCATTGTTTGCCCGCTTTCGGATCCATTTGCGCATTAAACACCACCCGTGTAGATATTTCCAGGTATGTGATAATTACCCTCTGAATGTTCTGTATTTGGGTATAGGTCTGTTACTGCCATGAAAAACAAGACCTAGCTTGTGGTTGTGGATTAGCTTCCACTGTAGTGATCGTATAAAGGTTATGCGTTGCGTGCGGCCATCTTCGATGGCATTTTGTGTTATTTTAATTTAGTAACAATGAATACACAAAAGGCTATACTTATTCCTGTCCCGGTGGAACGCAGGATTGCCCTCGAAGAGGGACGCAACACCTATATTAATTAGTAGGTTATTCCTGGGAAATTTGAGGGGGGGGGGGATGAAATCGGGCAATTACACCAGGGGCTGTAACGTCAGTACAAAGGCCTTTGTGTGCCTATTGTGACCTAACTTAATACTGCAAATTTACCAAATTTAGAACAATTCAGTCTTTCAGCGGCCTCCTATCAGAGGTGGTGGGGGGGGGGGGGGGTCCAAGGGTCCGGACCCCTCTTTCGGCTCGCAATTATATACATATATATATTTTTTTTTAATGTAAAAAAATAAGAAACAAAATGGCGGCAGTCATTGTAAAAATGCAAGAAAAGGGGGTTGGGGGAGGGGGAAGTACCCCTGCCCCCCCCCCCTTTAGAAAAAAAACCTGGATCCGCCCTTACTGGTACTGCAGCCGGTTTGGCGATGGTGTAGCCTAACCTGAAAAACAAACTGACACACAATGGGGATTGACTCGAAAATGGGAGTCCTAGTGAACCTGGGACCCTATTGTTTTCCTTCTTATGGCTACTGGTTTGATTGCCCATATAAACTCATCCATCCCAAACACCCCACCTATTAAACACCAATCATCCAACTAGTGTGCAATTGAATGGGCAAGATACGTTTTGTAACGAAAATGGGTCTGGTGAACTTGTGAACTACATAAGCAGGGCAGGGTACGTGAGCGCCTGGTAAAGGTTCAATATGTATAAGACTGGTGGCTAGAGTAGGTCTCCATAACAAAAATAGTCTTGTGTTTGGAAGTTTGGGAGTCTGTGGAACGTCAGCCGTGACCAGTCATCAGGATTAAGTTAAGAATTACATGTGTAGCTGTCAGTGGACTGACAGGGTGTTGTGAGATGTGTAAATGATGTTGTGGATAGCTAAAAAGGGGGATTGGTGAAATAACCTATACTAGTAAGAGAAAATCAGACACAATATGTTTTGAACACCTTTAGGAAGGGCTGCAAATTAATCTTATGAGCGGAAGGGAAGTGAAAATGGTTATTGTTGGACCATTATTTTGTGACCAATTCTGTTTGTATAGGGCTTTTAAAACAGTGCTGGTTGGATTCAAGTGATTACTTGGAATTTGGGTAGATAATAGAAACTGGGACTACCTGAGTATAAGGGTTAGAGCTCAGTGGTAAATTAGTCAGTTGGTGACCAGAGTAGTTCTAGTGACGTTCTTGAGAAGTGGTTGTGAAGACGAAGTGTAAATACTTCGTGCATGTAGTTGTAGCCTTAGAGGAGGACATCTGATTAGCAATATAGTTTATGTGCTGGAGCTGGATCGAGCGGGTAGGAGGATAATTTATGTTAGTACGATGACATGTACATGTACATAATCACATGCAACCATGTATACCTCGATCTAGGGCATTGTCAGGGTAACCTGAGTTTACAGTTATACTGTTGCTTTTGTCATGATTCTAATGGTGGTAGTGTTGTGTAGTAGTGTTCATTCTTGTAAATAATGTGCGGAAGAAGTAAGTGGAAGTGGAGTCAAATAAATTTGCTAGACATGAGTAGAATAAGAATAATCCTCTCCGGGTGTGCCGTTCTTCAGAATTCCTTGTCCTCAGTGTAACGGGCGGTATATTTCCACCCAAACGGATCCGGTCCCTGGCCATTTACGCGCGAGCGGCGCAGCTTCCGGGTTACTTAGTACCTGCGAGTCAGGGGTTCATTGACCTCAGGGAAATCCTACACAGTTTTATAAAAGGGCATAATTGAACAACCTGACATTACAGAAAGTAATATTTAAATTTTAACCAAATAATGTTGACTTTTGACACCCCCCCCCCACCCCTACCTGAAAGCGGAGTGACCTTGTGGACAGGGGGTGCAGTGGTGGGGCCGGGGTGGTCCAGCATGCTTTAGTGCTATACCATCACCGATTGCCTCCTTCTGTCTCTCCCCTTTTAGGTAAGGGATATTCCTCTATATTTCACATTATCAGTAAGGTGAATGACTCTGTTTGTTTTTTTCACTGTGTTAGCAAGTTATTTCATGTCTATTTTAAGTGAGTCACTTTTGGGTCAGTTATTTTACAGTTCAGAATTTTGTGAGTATTTTTTCTTTGGATTTTGGATAGATGTCCCATGGAGTTTGGAAGTGTAGTTAATTTGTTTTCTTTGCCTCCTTCTGTCTCTCATCTTTCAGCTTGCCAAACATTACCCCCCCCCCCCATTACATTTATACCAAGAGAAACTCAGTCATTCCCGGGCCATCCGGTGAAGTGGTATATCAGTCGTTTTCACTGGTCCAATGGCACACTCATTTCCAGCAAAAGATACGCGTTTAGATAAACTTGACTTCACCCAAACAAATATTGCGGACCGCAGACGGACCGCAGTATTTTTTGTTTGACTTTTGTTGTCCCTGGCCCACCTCTGTGATTCTAATAATATCCATGATGCTAGGGAGTCACTCCCATAGGATTGTGCACAATTTATTTCTCAAACTTTAATGTCACTTTACCCATATTTTATCTTATCCTACCCCCACAAATTTCGGTATATTTATGTTTTGTTCCACAAGCAATTGATCTAGCCTATTTGCGACATTATAATTCTGCCTCGATTGGGGCTGGGACATGAGGGAGACATTGAAATGTCTCCCTTATGCCTCAGTCTCCGAAGGTATCGAAAATGTCCCCGAATAGTACAGTTGCTGTAATTATAGTGATAATAATTTATTTGTATGTGGTTCCAGTTAGTCCACAATGTCAAGCGAGGACAGTGACACAGAACGCCCGAAGAAACAGTCAACCCTGCTGACGAAACTCCGCAGGAGGTTCATGTTGAAGGAAGAACAGGACCAAGAGCAGGATGACCTCCCAGAGATGAAGTCAAGAGGGAGAAGCAAAGGAAAACAGGCGCGTCATGGCAATGCAAATGCCTTAAGGAGCAAAAGGAAAATCCAAATCGGATTGAAGTTGAGCGGAAAACACATCAGAAAAGTATCTACAGGAGGAGGCAAGAGAGAGGTATCTATGCGTAAATCCCTTGGCAGAGCTTCCATCATCGAAAAAGCCAAAGAGGTTTTTTTCCCCGAAGGTAACACATTTGGTCCAGTGGTTGATTTCACCTTCGATCTTGAGAATTTCCAAGAAAAAAAGATTGCTGGCCGGCCTTCAATAGGTGAAATGTACGACTCAACTGGTTTGCCTCTACTTAGGTTCTATCTATGCGCAACCCCGAAAGAAGATGACGACCCAAAACAGGTTTATCGACATAAAAGCTCCAAAAGTGTACCAAACAAGATATATAAGACTGGTAACAGACTATTTTAAGTTGTCCATGTACAATACCAGCATCGTGTACGGGAGAGTTTTTGTTTTGTGTGGGTTTTTGTTTTGGGGGGGGGAGGTGGTCGCTTTCCCGCACCCCCTGGTACAGGCCTGTATACAGAAAAATATTTCCTTGATAAGTACAATGTATGTCATGTAAAATTTGTAACAGGAGTTTTCAGAAGGGCATGTATGTTATTGTACTGTAGACCCCTGTACTGATGACATCATGCCATGTTCATCGTGATGCATGATGGGAGCAATGGGGAGTCAATTTACTCTATTGAAAGCAGACTATGCATAATGAAGCAGTTGACACTTATCAGAATCGTTTCAGTGATAACAGTTGTTCCTCTTTATGTTTAACCAGAACGGGTATACCAAAAACTGCAATAGTAGGTTTTGTCACTTAAGTGTAATTCAGTAAAGACTAGTAAAGGTTTTTAAGTAAAATTGACCCCTCATTGCTCCCACAATGCAACACGGTTACATCATCAGTACATGAGTCTTTTGGGTGCAATTGGCGCACAGGTTATTTGAATTATTGGTGATCATTGCCATAGAATGATCATATCTGACCCTATCTGATAGGATTGACTTAAGCATAATGTACGTTACTGAAACTTACACTTTACTCCAGTTTAAAAGTGTTTTCTGTTTTCTTTATGAGAGTTTCAAGTTGAAGTGTATTCTTT
Source organism: Patiria pectinifera (assembly GCA_029964075.1). Classification (NCBI taxonomy): domain Eukaryota; kingdom Metazoa; phylum Echinodermata; class Asteroidea; order Valvatida; family Asterinidae; genus Patiria; species Patiria pectinifera. The sequence goes on from CM057135.1 coordinate 18,870,103, forward strand.
TGAAAGAAATATACTACCCGTATTTGACCCCATCTGATAGGATATAGACTTAGCATATGTACGTTATTGAAAGTTGTTTTCTGTTTTCTTCACAAGAGTTTCAAGCTGAAGTGTGTTAATGTTTTCAAAAAAATATGGATAGGATAGACTTAGTATGAGGTCTTTTTCCATTTTGAGAACCCTGACGTTTGTCGTTCATCTTTGTGACTGATACTACGCTTAAATAATGTTTGACGACCTTGTAGAGCCTGGTATTGAGGTTCCTGCAGAAGTCATACAGGACCTGCTAAAAATATTGCATCTTGCTTAAAAGCCTTACAATAGTTTATATATAGAGGTATAATAAGTTTGGGTCATAGCTACATTAGCTGCACATGGCATGCATGTAGTTTTTATATATCTATATTACTTTTTGGGTTACTATAGATTGCTAAGCAGACAGTTAATCTCAAAAAAATTATGCTCAGCCTCCGACCAAACACCCCTCCAAGCACCAGTCTCGAAGTTGGTTAGAGGACTGAGGATAATTTTGGGGGAGATTTACGGTCTTGGTATTTTATCGAGCAATGTATAGTTACTAAAAAAGTAAGAGGTTTTTCACCGGCAGCCACATGTAGCCACCTTTTTGTTATCATGCAGCAGGCCTAAGGAAGCGTCTCCTGCTCAATTAGCCTTTATGATTTAGACCACTTTGGTAAGCCATTCTTTTGTTAAAGCTCTGGATAAGAGAAACTCCAACCAGCAAGAGCATCACTGACCTATCTGTAAAGCGATTGTTAATTGTTATATAGTTTAATTATTACGCATGCATGTTTTCAAATATGTACGTTATTTAAAGTTACCCTTGTTAGTATATTCGAGTTACTTTGTAGTGTTTGCTGTTTTCTTCATCTCAGGAGTGTCAAGGTGAAGCGTGTTATTGTTTTGAAGCATATATCTGACCATTTGGTAACTTTCTTAACAAAGTAACTTTCATAACAAATGTTGAAGATAAGATTAAAACGGCGTTATAGACATTCCAGCTCACCGGGCATTGTCTTCACTGTATTTTGCTATTTCCATCAAATAATAATTTTGTGCTCAGTGTCAGTGTTAGTTTAATCCGGCACAACAAAGGGACTTGAAAGCTGTTAACGACGTAGGGAGGTAAAATAAAAAAAGTGGTTGATAAAACGTTTACAATAACAAAATCGACAAACAGCCGAGGGTTAGCACTGAAGCGAACAGAAACTGTCCACAAAAACAGGGTTTCTCGATCCATTATGCATATGCGCCAGCTCAGAGCTAGCCTGGTCCATATAGTGACATTCCAATTTCAGAAAGAGACAAGAGGTCCTCAATCATAAAATCGTTGATAAATCATACATAGACAATAACAAAAGACTGAATCTGTTAAACACAAGCATATATTTATTCTTAAAACACTTTGTAAATAATTTGTAAACCTGTAAACTTATTTCAAAGAGATTCAAAGCTTCCTTTTTATCTCAAATCTGTTACAAATGTATTTAAACCTCGATAGCTCTCAGCCGAAAATATACTGTGGATGTAGGCCTAAGTCCTATTTTGGACTAAAACCTCGCAGTGTCATTTCTACATGACCAGGGGTTACCTCTACGCCAACCCACTGTCTTTCCTTTGTAGGGCCTATACACAAGATAAAGTTCAGTGCAGGATCTTGTGTTTCTTTATTTGGCTATTATATATAATAATCAATGGGCTCAAGTTGGTTGTGTGAGGCAACATGTACAAGTACATACATGGTTCGCCTTTATAGTCGCATTCGCGTGTCCTTTAATTTTAGCATACACAGCAATTGATGCTACTTCGGGTAGGTACCGTACTGTTTTGTCTCACAAGCCCTTTCAACTTCATCCCACAAGCACTTTAAACACCGATTTCTCTTCTAACATGTTCCCCGAGGTTAACCCTAAAGGGGACGGGGGCCGCCCCCCCCCCCCTCAACATTTTCCGTGATAGCCTCTAAAAAAAAATTTTCGCGACCCGAGCTGTTATGACTTTTTAGCCTCGAGCTTTGCGCATCTTTTGGTACCAAAAACATATAAATCGGACCACGGGTTGACGCGTAGCGAAAAATTTTCCGGCGCTACGCGCCGTGAAAACTGAATTTTTGCATATACGTCGTGTACACAGAGCAGAATTGCCATTCGTACATATGAATAATTAATTAGCCATAATTCAAAACCCTTTGACCTATAGTCATGAAATTTCTTGGGTATGTTTAGGAACAGTTGCTCTATGCATGTGCCGAGTTTCAAAATTTTTCGTCACTCCATGACCGAGATCTTAGGGGGGGGGGCGGAATCCGCCCCCCCCCTTCCCGGCTGAGAGATGGTCAAAATAACCCGGCCCCTTTAGGGTTAATGTACAAGTTCATCGCAGCTTCAGAACTTCTAGGATCTTCCCATCCGTTGGTAATGAGTGATTGACAACAGTATTAAAATAAGTCCCGATCACATAGAAATCGATCCTTGAAGTTGCATTCTTCTCTGCACAAGTCAATTCTCTCTTGTTCCACGGGTTTGAGATGATCCCTGGTTCCATAGACCTCAGGTAGCTGGAACATGAGCAGCGGTCGTCCATGGGTCACATGCTCTTGCTTCGATTTCCTGATCAAGTGTCCATCCCACACCTCTGCAACTGCGTCGAGATCACCCTGCAAAAGATGTGCAGACTAAGGCGTAAGACATTCTTGATTAATTAAACCATAATCGACGATTGAACTCCATTCTAAATGTACAAGAACATAACACCCATCACAATGTACACTCTTTTGGTATATACAAAGGCAGATCCAGGTTCATGGATATCACCTTCAGGAATACATTAGAAATAAAATACCAGGTTCAACGCAAGGAACTGTCTGGCACACCCACAGAGGGGTGGAATTATACACTCATCAGTGGACTTTTAATTTTACATGCTGAAAATGTGGTCGATGACATTTTCTCACCTGAATGTGTTTCATGAAGACAAATCAGATAAGTTCTTTGTCCATCACAAAGAAGCCCCCGATATACTCAGGGTCGTTGGTTGTGCTGTTTGCCTCTAGCCAAATTATTTTCCTGGAGAAACCATCGATACAGCCACTGATCCCAATACCGAACGGTTTCAGTTTGTCCATCGCGTCCAAATGCGACACAAAAGTAGGTCCGCGGCCAGAATATCGACGACGTACTAATCGCCGTCTCTTTCGAAGATTTACCCCATCTGGGTCAAGCTCCAACAACGTCCTTCTCACAGTTTCTCTGCTGGCAACCATGCCTGCTTGTAATAACTTGTGATGCATCCAACGATAGTCATGTAATTCGCCCGATGCCTGCAGTTGCCTTTCGATAAATCTTCTTACTTGGGCCATGTCAGTTTGATTCTTACGACGGTATAACTCCAGGCGCTGAAGTTCTCTTTGCAGCTGACGAACACGAAATACAACAAGAAATATTTCTTGATCAGTTCATCCATGTCATCCATCTTCAAGTACAAAGAGCGCTAGTTTAAATTGGAAAAATTATGTTCAGGGTTAGGTTACAATACTAATCATTCTATGAGGATGAGAATGACAAGGAGTGACGATGCCGTGGCGATGCAGTGGCAATAAAGGCTGTAATAACATGATCGCGTTGTTGTGAGAATTCAGAAGAACGGTGCATGGCGAAAAATACGAGGTCCCCGTTCAAAATCACTTAAACAGTAAAATGTAAGGACGATAATAGCGCGTTATAACGCGATAAATTAGGAACGCGCGATAAATTAGGGCGTTATAACGCGATAAGGACGATAATAGCGCGTTATAACGCGATAAATTAGGAACGCGCGATAAATTAGGGCGTTATAACGCGATAAATTAGCGCTTTATAACGCGATAATAGCGCGTTATAACGCGATAATAAGGCGTTATAACGCGATAAAATTATTTATCGCGTTATAACGCCGTAATAAAAACTAGAAATGTGTTTGTGGACAAACACAAGCTGTTTCGGATATATTTGAAATACTCTGTGCACATGACGAACAATCAGTGACGTCACTGTAAATGTCATCTATAACAGCACATTATAATACGTACATGTCAAGTTACAACCAAATCAAAAACATTATAGTTCTGTAGATATAAGCCTACACAAGAATAAAGTGCCCCTTTAAGGGACGTCACATGACATTTGATGATGACGTCACTTCAGTTTTCATCTATAACACGTTCCTGTGAATGTGCATACCAAGTTTTAATCCAATCAGACTTGTACCTGTACTTCCGAAGTTATAGCGATTCGAAGAAATGCTCATTTAATGTCACGTCACGTGACACGTGATGACGTCATCATTACGAACTCACTGAGGACCATCTCAGGCTGCTGGTTTTACTAGTGTCTGACAAGTGTAAAGTCAATCAGGCATATAGAAGTGGAAAAGTGTATGTTTGAAGAAAAACGTGTACAAAACCAATAGGGAAAATGTGCATCTTTAATGTGAAGTAATATGACACCTGATGACGTCACGATCACGAATTTCTTCATGGACAATCTGTGATTGGTGATATAAGTGTGTACCAAGTGTAACGTCGATCGGATTTACGAAAGTGCCGAAATGGAGCGTTTTAAAACGTGTACAAACCCTATGGGGAAAAATGTATTTTTAATGTGACGTAACCTGACACCTGATGATTCACGATCACGAATTTCGTCTAGGACCATCTGTGGGTAGTGGTCTAGTATGTATCAAATCTGAGGTCGATCAGATTTACGAGAAGGCCAAAGTGGAGTGTTTTAAAACGTGTACAAAACATATGGGGAAAAATGCATCTTTAATGTGACGTAACCCGACACCTGATGACGTCACGGTCACGAATTTCTTCTAGAGCCAACTGTGGGTAGTGGTCTAAGTATGTATCAAATCTGAGGTCGATCGGATTTACGAGGAGGCCAAAGTGGAGTGTTTTAAAACGTGTACAAAACATATGGGGAAAAATGCATCTTTAATGTGACGTAACCCGACACCTGATGACGTCACGGTCACGAATTTCTTCTAGGACCATCTGTGGGTGGTGGTCAAAGTATGTACCAAGTCTGAAATCGATCGGATTTTAAAAAGGGGCAAAGTGGACTGGTAGAAGAAACGTGTGTTAAACCTATGGAAAAAAAGTCTGAAAAAGGAGAAAAAAAAGAAAACTAGACGGACGTTGTGTTTGTAGGTAAACAAACACCGAGCTGTTTCGGTGTTTTTTTTCTGTCTTTGAATGAAAAAAATTGACGTGGCCATCGGTGGCTATCGACCCAGAACCTTTGTGTGGGGATTCCAAGTTTTTGCCGTGTGTGCCAAGTGTGTGAAGTCGATTTATGTCAGACGTCCTAAATCCACGTGGTTCAATGTGTGCGCAGTCCTCTTTTTTTTGCGTTTGGGAACGGGTGCGCGTGCAAAGCGTACATGTACCTGTGCGCAAATGATGATAGCGGGTCGAGGATAGATTTAGGAAAGTGTGAAAGTGTACCTGTATTTAGCAACTTATTTCTGGTGTCTATATTTGAAGTAGGAAAAACGAAATGTGTTCAACTATGTTGGGAGTGAAAATACCAATAGTACTGAGCAGACGAAAAGGGAATTAAATTTAATGACGTCTTGGAAAGAATTCCATATACGGACTCCAGTTATTTTCCTAGATATGACTTGAAAAGTACCAAAAGTTGTAAATCTGACGAAGAAACGGAAATTTAGGAGGGGAAAAAATCAAGATTTTCTTTAAAAATACTTTGACGTTTCCTGTCATGGCCCATAGAGGTGGAGGCTTATATGGAATTCTTTCCAGTGTTCCTAACGTGGCGCACTTGAACAAATCCCAAAAAATCCCACATTAACATTTAAGAAATTCTTTAAAGTTGTTAACTTCTGATAAATCATGATTATTCCAACTCACATACCCAACTACAAGTTTGTCACATTTACGTAAGCCGCATAAATCTGTGGCATCATGACTGTACCGCGTAGAGTGCGTGGGGACCTGGCCAGCTGTAGGGCGGCAAGGCATGCACGCGCACGCTGTTAAAATGTCAAGTTGGATAACGGTCGAGTTGTCCGACCCCGGCCCCATGGGTACAAAGCCTATGGAGAAAACAACGTGCACAATGCCTATGGAGAAAAGAACGTGTACAAACCCTATGGAGAAAAGAACGTGTACAAACCCTATGGAGAAAAGAACGTGTACAAACCCTATGGAGAAAAGAACGTGTACAAAACCTATGGAGAAAAGAACGTGTACAAACCCTATGGAGAAAAGAACGTGTACAAACCCTATGGACAAAAATTTCACCTTTAATGTTACGTAACTTGACACTTGATGACGTCATGATTACGAATTTCTTCTAGGACCATCTGTGGATGGTGGTCTAAGTGTGTGCCAAGTCTGAGGTTGATGCAATTTAAGAAAGTGCCAAAGTGCCCTTGCAGAAGAAAAAACGTGTACAAACCTTATGGAGAAGAGTCTGAAAGAGAAAAAGAAAAAAAAAAAAAAGAAAAAAAAAACTTTAACGAAAACAAGAGCTGTTTCGGTTGTAACCGAAACAGCTAACTAGAAATGTGTTTGTGGACAAACCCAAGCTGTTTCGGATATTTGAAATACTCTGTGCACATGACGAACAATCAGTGATGTCACTGTAAATGTCATCTAAATAACAGCACATTATAATACATACATGTACATGTCAAGATAGAACCAAATCGAACATTATAGTTCTGTAGATATAGACCTATAAAAGAATAATATGCCCCTTTAAGGGACGTCATATGACATTTGGTGATGACGTCACTTCAATTTTCATATATAAACCATCCCTGTGAATGTGCATACCAAGTTTGAATCCAATTGGACTTGTACTTTCGAAGTTATAGCGATTTGAAGAAATGCTCATTTAATGTCACGTCACGTGACACATGATGACGTCATCGTTATGAACTCACTGGGGACCACCTTAGGCTGCTGGTCTTACTAGTGTCTGACAAGTGTAAAGTCAATCTGACATACATGTATGGAAGTGAAAAAGTGTATCAGTTTGAAGAAAAATGTGTACAAAACCAATAAGGAAACAATGCATCTTTAATATGATGTAACCTGACACCTCATGACGCCATGATGACGACTTTCTTCTAAGACCATCTGTGGGCGGTAGTTTAAGTGTGTTCCAAGTCTAACATGGATCGCATTTACGAAAGTGCCAAAGTAGAGTGTTTTAAAACGTGTACAAACCCTATGGGGAAAATGCATCTTTAATGTAACGTAACCTGAAACCTGATGACGTCACGATGACGACTTTCTTCTATGATCATCTATGAGTAGTGGTCTAAGTGTGTACCAAGTATAAGGTCGATCGAATTTACGAAAGTGCCAAAGTGGAGCGTTTTAAAACATGTACAAAACCAGAGGGGAAAATGTGCATCTTTAATGTGAAGTAACGTGACACCTGATGACGTCACGAACATGAATTTCTTCTAGGACCATCTGTGGGAGATGGTCTAAATGTGTACTACGTGTAACGTTGATCAGATGTACGAAAGTGCTGATATGGAGCGTTTTAAAATGTGTACATTAACCCTATGGGGAAAGTGTATCTTTAATGTGACGTAATCTGACATCTGATGACGTCACGGTCACGAATTTCGTCTAGGACCATCTATGGGTGGTGCTCTAAGTATGAATTAAGTTTAAAGTCGATCAGATTTACGAAGATGCCAAACTGGAGTGTTTTAAAACGTGTACAAAACCTAAGGGGAAAATGTGCATCTTTAATGTGAAGTAAAATGACACCTGGTGACGTCACGATCACGAATTTCTTTTAGGACCATCTGTTGGTGGTGGTGTAAGTGTGTATCAAGTGTAACGTCGATCAGATTTACGTAAGTGCCGAAATGGAGCGTTTTAAAACGTGTACAAACCCAATGGGGAAAAATAAATCTTTAATGTGACGTAACCTGACACCTGATGACGTCACAATCGTGAATTTCGTTAAGGACCATCTGTGGGTGGTGGTCTAAGTATGAATTAAGTCTGAAGCCCATCAGATGTATGACGGTGCCTAAAGTGGAGTGTTTTAAAACGTGTACAAAACATATGGGGGAAAAATGCATCTTTAATGTGACGTAATCCGACACCTGATGACGTAACGATCACGAATTTCTTCTAGGACCATCTGTGGGTGGTGGTCTAAGTATGAATTAAGTTTAAAGTCGATCGGATTTACGAAGATGCCAAACTGGAGGGTTTTAAAACGTGTACAAAACAAATGGGGGAAAATGCTTCTTTAAAGTGATATAACTTGACACCTGATGACTGTACGATCACGAATTTCTTCTAGGAGCATCTGTTGGTGGTGATTTTAGTATGTACCAAGTCTGAAGTTGATCAGATTTACAAAAGTGCCCAAAGTGGAGTGTTTTAAAACGTGTACAAAACATATGGGGAAAAATGCATCTTTAATGTGACGTAACCCGACACCTGATGACGTCACGATCACAAATTTCTTCTAGACACATCTGAGGGTAGTGGTCTAAGTATGTACCAAGTCTCATGCCGATCGGGTTTACGAAAGTGCCAAAGAAGAAAACGTGTACAAATCCTATGGAGAAAAGTGGAAAAATAAGAAAGAAAAAAAAAAAAAGAAAAAAAAAAATCTTAACGAAAACAAGAGCTGTTTCGGTGTGTACACCGAAACAGCTAAAAAAAAATCTTACCGAAACAGCTAAAAATGTATTCTTGGCGGAAATCAGCCACCGTAGATTCCAGTACATGTACTATGATTATCTAAGGTTTACATTTAGGGAAAAACACAAGTAAATAATGGCTCTTCCCGTTCATTGAGGACTGGTGTGTATGAAAGTGGTTGGTAGTGTGTACGAGTGTGCCTGGCCAGCATGTGTAAATGTGAGCCTGTTCCTTTATGTTCAGCATTGCCTGAGGTAATTCTTATTTCATGCGAAGATTGTTTATTTAATTTGGGGAAATAGATCTACATGTACACGTTTATTGTAAGTTTATATTCGTATAACACTGACATGTACGTGCTTTTTGTGATTTTGTTCTTTGTATTTTCACCACACTGCCGAATTCTCACACAGTGAGAATTGGCAGCTGGGCTGGCAGGTTGGCAAGAATAAATCGGCAGTCATTGAGGCAAGGAAGCTAACTATTCTCAAAGCGTCACCTGTTCACTAGAACCTGCGTGCCGGTGTTGCCCTCCCAATCACCCATTTAGCCAGACCCAGAGCTCTTCACCAGTCAGTCATACAACCCCCAGTAGTACTACCTCAACACCCAACCCCACCCCGTCCCGAGGGATCTCTACACTGATATGAAAGAAATAATGTCAATGTCTGTGACAAGCAATACGTTGTTTTTTCACCGAGGGCGGTCATCTTTTATTTTGTAAACAAGCGTTGCACGATACCGTATCCATGTACAAACAGCGTTAAAAACCACAATTACATTCACCCTTTTGTTCAGGCTCTTTTCAACTCTTTGCGATAATCAGACTAATAATAGAGCGCAAAAAATCCTTTCCGAACTGTGCGGCATGTAGGTTTAACGGGTTGAAGATATAATCGATAATTGAGTCTGTATGGATTAACGAACCAGCGCTATCTACGGTGTAAAAATACGACGCATCCGAATGCATTCGTCAGTCACAATACAGCTGGTGATGTGCGAGTGCACATACCGCACACCCTCCTTGTGGGTCGACGCTTACAGTTTGTAATTTCTACGACCACTGCGCACATTACATTTTACGTTCTGGTGGTATAATGGGAAAGAATATTATGCAAATGGTAATGCATCTGGAAAACTCGATATGACGAGGTAAATGTCGGTGCACAGAGCTATTTAAGTGCTCAGGAAAACATGTCGATGCACGGAGCTATATTTAAGTGCTTATTGACTTCATGGGACGACCAACGGTCTCCGTAAGACCATTGAGCTATAATCACAAGACACAAGGATCATTGGTTCTCTGGTATCTAAAGGATTTACCAAGTTCCTTGGTTGAAACCATCATCGGAGTATACTGTGCAAGTATGCTGTCCACCGGTGAGTGTTTGTTTACCGCATCTACAATTCAGCGATAAAACATTATTATTATTGTCAGTAGATAACCATAACTAGGAGAAACATTAGTTCATTCCACAAAAAAGGGACACTAAGAAAAAAAGCCCAACGATTTGCCCTTTCTTGTTCAAATCTCCAAAGGCTGTCCTAAGCAAACCAACGGAAAGAATTAGCCAACCAAAATGAACAATTCATAACCAACCTGTCAAAGCTATCACTCTCCCTTACCGAGAAAATAGCTTTAGGTAAAGGTTTAAATTTTGTTCCCACCCCGGCTAAACCAACCCGTCTCTAACTTATCCAAGATATAAACAAATATAAAAGACGAATGAGAATTGCATTTCTGATGCACAAAAAAAGTTCTGAAAAAGAGGCCTTTCAAACCTCCATCTACCTGGCAACCCAAATCCACTCAAAACCCCACACTTGAGAACTATTTGGAAGCTATCAAGATGGAACTCGCCCATGTTAGATTGAGGAAACCTCAAACAAACATGTCCCAAGCTGAACTATCAGCAATACGCAGACTCAAAAACAACCCTTCTGTTGTTATCAAGCCTTATGACAAAGGCCGAGGCATTTGCATCATGAACCGTGAGGATTACCTCAACGTTGGTTTCAAACACCTCAGCTCCTACCACTATGAAAAAGTGGACAGAGATCTATCTGACTCACGAAACCGCCCTCGAAGTACACAGCGCCCTCACCGACATGATCAGAAACAAGCACATCGACAAACATACCTTTGCCTATCTTGACCCACTTAAACAACCCACGACCTGCCCTACCATGTATTTTCTTCCGAAAATACACAAAACACCCCCACCGGGTGAACCTTTTGTCGGTAGACCCATCATCAGCGGTTGCACAACTCCAACAGCCAAAATATCCAAGTATGTGGATTATTTTCTCCTTCCCATAGTATCCGCCCAACCCACATTATGTCCGTGACACCACAGACATTCTGCGGAAAATAGAAAAGGAAATTTTCCCACAAAACTCACTCCTTGCAAGCATCGATGTAGTGTCCATGTATACCAACATTCACCAGGCGGAAGCCATTGAATCGTTATGCAAAGCCTACGAAACATCCAACCACAACTACGTAGACCGGGAGCCAGGGGGGGGGGGGGGGGGTCAGCCTAGCTGGAAAGTTAACCAATTTTCATGTATGCAGCAATGTTCCACATGCATACCAATGTAAGGAAATGGACGTCTGCCGGGCACACTGTGGTGGGTATGGTCAGGAGGGCCATGAGAAAGGGGCCCAAAAATTGAGCTAGATCAGCTCGTGAGTTAACCTGATAAAACCAATTAAAAAATGTTCGGCAGAGTCCCTGGTATCATAAATGGCCATCGCCAGACATTTTCAGTGGTGGGGTGTGCCTGCCAGACGTATATAACTGATACCCAAAAATTGAGCTAGATCAGCTCGTGAGTTAACCTGATGAAACCTACTGGAAAATGTTCAGCATAGTCCCAGGTATCATGAATGGCCACTGCCAGACATTTTCTGTGGTGGGGTGTGCCCGCCAGACGCCCCCGAATGACCCAACCCCCAAAATTGAGCTAGATCAGCTCGTGAGTTAACCTGATGAAACCTACTGGAAAATGTTCAGCATCGTCCCAGGTATCATGAATGGCCACTGCCAGACTTTTTCTGTGGTGGGGTGTGCCCGCCAGACGCCCCCGAATGACCCCACCCCCAAAATTGAGCTAGATCAGCTCGTGAGTTAACCTGATGAAACCTACTGGAAAATGTTCAGCATAGTCCCAGGTATCATGAATGGCCACTGCCAGACATTTTCAGTGGTGGGATGTGCCCGCCAGACGCCCCCGAATGACCCCACCCCCAAATTGAGCTAGATCAGCTGGCGAGTTAACCAGATAAAACCTACTGGAAAATGTTCAGCATAGTCTCAGGTATCGTGAATGGCCACTGCCAGACATTTTTTGAGGTGGGGTAATATCTGCATGGTCCCCTCAAAAACTTGTCAATCCTTCTGAATTATTCTGGATAGATTAAAAACAAGCAAAAATGGAGCGAGGGAATGGGGGAGTGTATGCTGGTCATTGGTTGTGAGAACACAGCCCCGCTGCAGCTAGAAATGAGCCAAGCAACATTAAGCAAAACAAACCCTCTCACTGGCTAAAAGTTGTTCTTTTCATTTGCATATGCAAATCTCTTACTGGCATACTTAAGGATTACCAAATATGGTATTGAAGTCCAGCTGTGCAAGATTAGGCTGGGGGCTGACTGGAGGATCCAGGTAATTAGGTCAGAGAACTTGGCAAAATAAATACATAATTTACTTGCTGCGTTTAAGTAAGTTTTTCATAACACTGGTGATGCAAATGAATAGTACGTCAGTATCATCAAGTCTGTCCAGATGATGTCCGTTCACAGGTCGCTCAAGCCATACGCAGACTTCACATTGATGGAGTAATATCCAAAAAAACATTTGAGTTTCTCAACCATGACAACCACGACATAAAAACTCCTTGCCTCTACCTCTTACCGAAAGTTCACAAAGAAGCACCCAAAGAAACGCGGTTTGTGGGGAGGCCTATTATTAGTGGTTGCGGAGGTCTGACTCAATCAATTTCAAAATACATAGACTATTTTCTGCTTCCGATTGTCAAACAACAAAGCACATATACACGCGATTCCGGGCATGTGCTTGAAAAACTAAACAACGTGACATTGAAGCAGGATAGCCTATTGATCACATTGGATATTGTGTCCATGTATACGAATTGCCCACAGGATGAGGCAATTGATTCAGTTTGCGATGCATTTGAAGTTGCCGATAACAGTCTGTACGCAATACCCAAACCTACAAGAGAACACGCTCGCTGTCTCCTGGAACTTATCATGCATCGAAACGTATTTGAATTCAATGGAAAGTTCTTTAGACAGAAAATCGGCGTGGCTATGGGAAGCGAATGCAGTCAAGAAATATGCGATATAACCCTGTTCAAATATGAACAAGAAATTATTCTCCCACACAATCCTTCAATTGTGAGTTACATGAGATACAGGGACGACGTCTTAATAATATTTAACGGTAACGAAGACCAAGCCGGTGACCTCGTCCAAACTCTAAACCAAATTCATCCCACGCTCAAGTCACCGTCAGAGATTTCAAGCAGTCAAGTCACCTTCCTCGACCTTGTCATCTACAAAGGCGAACGGTTTTTAAAAAAAGAAGGGAAACTGGATACTCGAGTAGCAACCAAAAAAACTGATACCTTTCAGTATCTTGCTCGAGATTCAGCCCACCCTGAGTCAGTGCTTGGCAGTTTGATTAAGGGAGAAATAATGAGATATGACCGTATATGCACACACTCAAAAGAATTTGAGGAGAAGGTTGAATTCTTCAAAGACAAACTACAACAACGCGGATACAACCAAGAATATTTAGCCCTTCTTCCCCAAAAAGGCGAAACTCGCGTGAACTCTAAAAAGCGTGCAAAAAACGAAAAGAATATCCCGATGGTCTTTGTTTTACCCTACAACCCACAAATTAAACACCCAGCTCTTAAGCAGGCCCTTCTGAAACACGGGAATCTGATCAGCGATAATGATTTTCTCAGTGCACTCTTTGCGACCCAACCCATCCTGGCATACAAACGACAGAAAAACATAAAAGATGGCCTGGTCCGATCAAGGATTAACCCATCTCCACCATCCAACCAAGAAAAAAACTTGGATGAGTAGAACGTTCAAATCCTTTTGGAACTTCTTGAAGAACAAAACTAACATAATGGTCATTTAGGCATGGATTTCGAAATAAAAATTAAAAAATAAGGAATCCACTTAGTCTGATCATTACAAGAAAAGCTAACACGTAAAAAAAATCTTTACCATCATTAGCAATAAAGTAAATACGTACAAAAGAATTAAACAAAGGGTGACAGATGAAGTGCGTAAAAAGGGCACAGAAAATATGCACTGTTTCCCCCGACACACAAAAAAAGAAAAAAACAGGTGGGACGGCATATTATCACCGGTATAAATCAAATCACTAAGTGAACTAGAAACAAAAACCACATGCACACAAACCAGTCCCTGCGTCGCCTAAACACCGGATGAGTTTTTTAAAACTCCCGCTCTCCGGTTATCACCAATCTAATGGGCCCGCTGGCGAGGTATGTGTTGACAAGTTGTACCCCACCCATCACCGCGACCCAGCAGTGGAACTGATTTTACTCCCTATATGCGTATTGAATTTCCAAAAAAGGAAAAAAACCTTGACAAATACGCTCTAGGCAGTTTAGGTATATACTTACACAGGTATCCATACCAGTGCTTCTAAGTCTTAAATAAACGGAAATCTTCCCTTGCTGGTTGCAAATACAATGTTTTCAAAAAGATTCATCAGCTCGCAGAGCCCCTCGTACTCCAATGTTATCATACATCCCATAAAAAAAAAAGAATGAGGAACGGCCCTGCTGATGCTGATAGCAAATCCCATCCTCCTCCCTTGTTTTAACCCTAATTCACGGCGGCAACTTTCTTGGAATGACTCTGGAACTTTCCAACAAGTTATTAGTATCAACAAATTGTTCCCTGAATTTTGCTTGCACAAAACCGGTTCTTCCTTGCTATTTTCCTAGCCAAAAAAACCACTTCTTTTTAAGAAAACACAAGTCTGATAAAAACTTAAATGCATGGTGGTGGCCAAACTCCATTCCATTTAACTTAAAATGTAGTGGCGACATGTATGATTAAGCCTCTTCCTATTAAACACACTGAACATTTTCCAGTAGGTTTCATCTGGTTAATTCTTGAGCTGATGAAGCTCGGTATTTAGGGTGGGGTCATACGGGGGCATCTGGCGGGCACACCCCACCACAGAAAATGTCTGGCAGTGGCCATTCATGATACCTGGGACTATGCTGAACATTTTCCAGTAGGTTTTATCTGGTTAATTCTTGAGCTGATGAAGCTCGGTATTAAGGGTGGGGTCATACGGGGGCATCTGGCGGGCACACCCCACCACAGAAAATGTCTGGCAGTGGCCATTCATGATACCTGGGACTATGCTGAACATTTTCCAGTAGGTTTCATCAGGTTAACTCACGAGCTGATCTAGCTCAATTTTGGGGGTGGGGTCATTCGGGGGCGTCTGGCGGGCATACCCCACCACAGAAAAAGTCTGGCAGTGGCCATTCATGATGCCTGGGACTATGCTGAACATTTTCCAGTAGGTTTCATCAGGTTAACTCACGAGCTGATCTAGCTCAATTTTGGGGGTGGAGTCATTCGGGGGCGTCTGGCGGGCACACCCCACCACAGAAAATGTCTGGCAGTGGCCATTCATGATACCTGGGACTATGCTGAACATTTTCCAGTAGGTTTCATCAGGTTAACTCACGAGCTGATCTAGCTCAATTTTTGGGTATCGGTTATATACGTCTGGCAGGCACACCCCACCACTGAAAATGTCTGGCGATGGCCATTTATGATACCAGGGTCTATGCCGAACATTTTTTAATTGGTTTTATCAGGTTAACTCACGAGCTGATCTAGCTCAATTTTTGGGCCCCTTTCTCATGGCCCTCCTGACCATACCCACCACAGTGTGCCCGGCAGACGTCCATTTCCTTACATTGGTATGCATGTGGAACATTACTGCATACATGAAAATTGGTTAACTTTCCAGCTAGGCTGACTTCCCCTGGCTCCCGCTCTAACGCCATAACCAAACCCCCTCCAAAACACATCCGCATGCTCCTGGAACTCGTTCTGGGCCGCAACTATTTTCAATTCGGAGGAAAATTCTTCCGCCAGAAAATAGGATGTGCAATGGGATCTGTGGCTAGTCCAGAAATCTGCGACATTACGTTACATGATTTTGATTACAAATCTCAGCCCTCACAGACAGAATCCTGTTCTGGGCAAGATTTAGAGATGATATACTTATCGTCTCCAATGGCCAACTCGAATCCTTCACCCAATTTGTTCACCAGTTGAATCAATTGCATCCCACCCACAATTTCAAATTTGAGGCATCCGAAACTTCCATCACATACCTGGACCTTACCATTTTTAAAGGCCCGCGTTTCCTATCCACCGGTACCCTGGACACAAGCGTGCTCACGAAACCTACGGAAACATATACTTGGAAAGAACATCATCCCATCCAGACCATGTGTTCCACGGTTTTATCAAAGAAGAAATCCTACGATATGCCAGAAACACAATCAATGAGGATGACTTTGTAAAAAAAGTACAGAGTTTCGAAGCAAAACCACTGAAAAGAGGCTACAATCAAGCCGATATTCACAAAAGCAAGCAATCCATTGATTTCTCACAAAGGAAATCTATGATTCACACAGAACAAGTGAAAACCAAAAAAGAACTTCCCCTCGTCTTCACCACGACTTGCAACCCCCATGTAAAACACATGGACATCAAGCGTGCTCTCTCCAGACACTAGCTCTTAGAATTTGCTAATGAGGCTAAGTGCAGCGTTCTGATTGGTCAAAGAGGCCAAAACGATGACGTCATACCGACTATACAGACGATGTGCACTACTCTCATTGTCTGAGCTGTCCGCCGCGCTGTCTTCCACATTGTCATTATTTTCATTCTCATTGTCTGAGCTGTCCGACGCGCTGTCTTCTACATTGTCATTATTTTTATTCTCATTGTCTGAGCTGTCCGCCGCGCTGTCTTCCACATCATCATTATTTTCATTCTCATTGTCTGAGCTGTCCGACGCGCTGTCTTCTACATTGTCATTATTTTTATTCTCATTGTCTGAGCTGTCCGCCGCGCTGTCTTCCACATCATCATTTGTACTATCTGCAGTGCTGTCATCGTCACTGTCTGGTACAGTGTCATCTGCACAGTCGTCACTGTCGTAAGCACTGTCATCTCTACTACAGTTGCCCCCATCATCGTTCCCCCCGTCATCATCACCTGTTTCCCTATTACCATTCATATTGCCATCCCTAAAGATGTACACTCCATCGTCCCTTCCATTACCCTTATTTTCCTTGTTCTCAGCCCCATTGGTCTTGTTGCTCTTATCTTCATTGTTGTTCTCACTGCCGCTGTTCTCTCTACACTCGTCTTCATTGTTTTCCTCATCCCCGTTGTCCTTGTTACTCTCGTCTTCATTGTTGTTCTCACCTTCTGCTAGGCCTGTCCTAGATGCAGATCTTTTCACAACAGTACATTCGAGCTGAAATAAACCGACGCATCATGATCTTAGTGTTTTTCGTATTACGCTTTTCACATAAGAGTGAGTTGTGGATTGAGGGATATCCTCTTTGTACTATAAAGAAGAATGTTTTTCTACCAAAGCTAACTTGTTGCTGACACATGTAACGGTTGTGAAAACAAGTGGTCTGCAGACCACGTGTCGCTTATTTCCATGGTAGATCCCTGCGTAGTATTGTTTTGTGCTTTTAAAAAGTGATTTTTTTTCCCCCAATTTGAAAGGTTGCGGAAACGGAAAGGTTGTGATGAATCACCACACACGGACTACTCCATCCAAGTGACATTTAAAGACAAAGAAAAATTTAAAGCACATTTCAACAATGAACTCTTATGACCCCTACGTGACCTTTGACCTTAGTAATGCAGCGAAGAATTGTGTTTTCCCATCCAAGAGTCACTACAACCAAGTTTCACTCAAATCCATAAAAGCATGTGTACGGTATACATTTTTGTCAATATTTGTTATGCATTTGTAACCATCACCTCAAATGACCCCTAAATGTCTTTTGACCTACAATTTCGGAAGAGTTTTGATGAACGGCCCCATCCAAGGATCACTCCTCAGAAATCCAATGAAGAATTGTGTTTTGAAATTGCACTGACCCAAGGGTGACTGTGTCTAAGTTTCATCAAAGTCAATGAAAGCATGCAGAAGTTACACATTTTTGTCAGAACATACACGAAGATACGGAGCCTTGGTCATACAAGGATAAGGAAAAACGGTCATACAGATTTTAGGACTTTTGTTTAGGTCCTAATTAAAACTTCAGGGCAAACAATGGAAAAATCCCAACACTGTAAAAGCCTCCATTCCTGTAACAAGTACCTTTTTTCTTGCGTTTTTCTACACTTTTCTTTTTCTTGGTTTGCTTTCTCTTTGAAACCGCGCCCATCTTTCTTCCGAAGTCTCTGTCGTGTTGCTTTAAAACTGTTCTGTCATCGGACAAGGAAAAAAAAAGTGTTTTACATACATGTACATACGTTAAACCACTCGTGTCTCGATGAGAGTGGTTCAAGAGGAATACCCCAGTCCATAGAACAATACAATGATCATTACAAACCGTAACAGTCCTGAATCCTCCAATTTTGATTTGATTTTGCACACAATTTATTGCCTCAAAGCACTGAAAATCTTTGACAGTCTGTGCCTTTTTTCCTCCCACATTAATTTGTTTCGGTTTAAAATCTATGGATACAGCTAATAAGAAACAGCTAACAAGACGGTTACAACAAACTGATTTACTTTGTGATACGTCCAGTGGTCTCGGAAATCACTTGTTTGTATTTTTTTATTTGCATTCATATGTCATTACTTAGCCTCCAAGCACAACACAACATAAGTTTTGATTTGATGATACACAATGTGTTACCAACATGATTGCAATTAAATCGTAACTTGGTGTTATAGCGTCGTGTTCTTGATAATTAGTGACGTTTACGAAGTCATCACAAATCGCAACATCATTTCAAACAGCAAAAGCAGCTGGGGTTTGTCCACAAACACATTACTCTTAGTTTTTTTTTTTTTGTTAGCCTAAAGTTTGAAGATTGCTTACAAGACATGCACAGAATTTTGGCGTCTAACTGACGACTTTGCCAGTTAACACCTACAGTGTCACCCACTGCCAGCTCGTTGAATGGCTTGCCGCAATTAACTTCGAGCGTTTTGACCACTGCCGTTTTGTTGTCCATCGTGAAGAGCACCAGACTTTCCTTGGAAACTAAGGCGACAATTTGAAGAATTGATACATTCATCTCATTTGCTTTTACATTTTTCAACACATGGAATTATTTTTTGCATTTTTAATTATCTAATTCATTGGCTTTGCATTTTTTTGATGATGTGAACAAGATCAAACAGTGAAATCACTGTCAAGAAAATTTCATATAGCCTATTATTCGAAAGTCAAAATATTACTAGGTCTTTGTTGAATACTGCCACAGCTGCCAGGTTGCATAGACATAGGCTAGGCGAAGACGGAATTGGGCCACAGGAAAGAAGTAGTACAGTAAACATAATTTTGCTTGTGAGTATATTCCTAGACATAAAAATTAAGGTTTTAAAATTCACTTATCAAATGGTAATGACTCTCTGTTGGATGGACTTACGCAAAAAAAAAGCGGAGAGATCTAATGTAACAAAAAATAGTTTTGGCAAGATAACTTCCACGCGAATTCCACGCAGGGAATTAGGATGACGTGTCTTTTAAAATTTATTGCATGGGCATGCACCTTCATGTTCTGACAATCGGTTTTAATGGCATGCGTGGATAACGCAGGCAGTTAAACAACCATTGTAGTACAGTCAAGATTCGCTAAGTGAATATCTGTTGATCAAAGCTCCGTTCCACAGTAAGTTCAAGGGCCAAAACATATTCGTCACAGATGATGTCACCTCAAAAGTCAGAGCACAACGGAAGGAGCTACGAGAAACCCATCTACGGCGCTTCCAGAACCAAGAGAGGGTCCACTTCGCATATATCCCGTGGTCTGTTCCAGCAATGATCCGATACAAGATACGCGATGGGCCCTTCAGATCATACCGTCTTGGGAGAGAAGCCTGAAACCTACGCCTCATTTGGTGATTAATATTATAATGCAGTTCTGTTACTTGTGTGTTTTTCTGTGTTTGTGCTTTGTGTACTGGTATAAGACAAGTCACTTAGAATATATTTGGTTTATTCAAGTGGCTTTGATGGGTCCTCCAAATATTGGTGAGTGAATGATGTATTGTTAATCAGCAATTAAGTAACAACTTGTTTTTGATTCCGACATAGATCCAGATGTTAATTTTGATTTTCCTTTCAATAACTGCAATTATTATAGTGAAGATGAGTTTTTAGATAATTTTAGCAATAGCAATGATATAAGGCTGCTGCATTTCAATGCTCGTAGTCTACCAAGAAACATATCAAGCATTATTGAATATTTAAATATATTACAAAAGAGTTTCGCAGTTATTGGAATATCTGAAACCTGGTTAAAGGATATACATGACCCCTTAATACAAATACCTAATTACACTATTGAAGGTAACTGTAGACAAAACAAAAGAGGTGGTGATGTTGCACTATATATGAAACGTGACCTAGCTTATACAAATCGCACTGACTTATGTCTTACTAATTCTAATACTGAATCATGTTTTATTGAACTTGTTAACGTAGGTAAAGCGAATATTATCGTTGGAATTGTTTATAAACCTCTTTGCGTGACATGTAATGACTTTATTGAGAGTATTGATACAATATTATCACAAACAGATAATGAGAACAAATCGTGTTACATTTAAGCGATTATAATATCAACTTAATGGAATCTGATACTGATATTAGCGTTTAAAGCTTCATGAATACATTATTATCTCATTCTTTCTATCCTACTATAGACAAACCAACCAGGATTACTACGGAAAGTGCAACTCTTATTGATAATATTTTTACCAATGTTTATCAAACTCATCCTGCCGGTGTTTTGGTGACCGATATCAGTGACCATCTTCACGTATTTTTAATAATTGAAAACTTAAAGAAAGAGAGCACCCTGATCCAAATTTAAAAAGCGTGACTTTAACCACAATAATATTGACAATTTTATTCATGACTTGAATGATACTGAATGGGATGAAATAACGTCATCAAATGATATTCATAGTATGTACAATACATTTTTGTTACATGTTACACACATTTATAACAAAACCTTTCCCTTACACGAGGTAAAATGCCGTTATGATAAACTCAAATCCCCTTGGCTAACTGACGGTATTTACCATTCAATTAGGCGTAAAAATTATTTGTATAGAAAATTCAGGAAGAAACCTACATCGCACAATAAATCTGTCTATACCTGCTACAAAAATAAACTTAACTCTCTTATTAAAATATCCAAAAAAAGATGGTACTCAAGATGGTACTAATCTTGAAGGTAACATGGAGATTGCTGAGGCATTTAATAAATATTTTGTCAATATTGGCAATAAGCTTGCTAGCAAACTACCGTCATGTAACAATTCGTTTCGTTCATTTCTAAAGACTCCATGCTCGAACTCAGTCTTTTTGTCACCTGTTACCCCAGAAGAGATTGTGGATAATCTTAACAAATTTCCTTCTGGCAAGGCTCCTGGATTTGATGGCCTAAGTTTTTTGTTATTAAACAGGCACAGTATTCTATAGCGAAGCTTTTGGCTGACATATTTAATGAGTGCTTGACAGCTGGAGTATTTCCTGATGATTTAAAAATAGCACAGGTTACACCAATCTACAAAAAAGTGGTAAGCATGATATTGGTAATTATAGACCCATATCGGTATTGTCCAAATTTTTCAAATTATTTGAAAAGTTAATTTACACAAGATTAATATCTTTTATGAACAAGCACGATATTGTGTCTGATGCACAATTTGGTTTTAGACAAAAAAGGTCAACTGATCTGGCATCATCCTATGTTTTAAGTATAATATGTACCGCGATTGAACATAATAATTTCTCGATTGGCATATTTCTAGACTTGTCAAAAGCTTTTGATACAGTCAATCATGATATTTTAATAAGCAAGTTGGAACACTACGGTGTGCGTGGAACAGCACCTCACTTATATAAAAGTTATTTGAGTAATAGAAAGCAGTACGTGTCATATAATTCTGTAAATTCTTCCTATCGAGATATTACTTGTGGGGTACCACAGGGTTCTGTATTAGGCCCAATACTTTTTATCATTTATATTAATGATATCATTAACACCTCTGACATTAATTCATTTTGTTTATTTGCCGATGGCACTAGTTTATTATATACTCATAAAAATGTTGATACTGCTATTAGAAACCTTAATGTTGAATTGAAAATAATTAGTACGTGGCTCTTAGCTAACAAATTTTGCATTAATTTGTTGAAATCGAACTATATGATTTTTTGTGCCCATCAGTATAAATACACTCAATCGGTTCCCTTAGTTTTAAACGATTCCAATCTAAGTCAAGTAAAAAGCACTAAATTCTTGGGCATAACTATTGACGAGAATCTCACTTGTAAAACACACATCGATGATATAGCGACAAAAATATCAAAAATATAGGCATAACGAATCGTTTAAAATATTACCTCCCCAGTAGAATCTTACTAACCTTGTACAATTCCTTTATTTTGCCATATCTAAATTATTCAATTTTGATTTGGGGTGGTTCACCATCCAAATGCAACAAACTGCTCATGTCACAGAAGCGAGCAGTCCGATTAATATCTCATACTGGTTATCGTGATCATACGCTTCCTTTATTTGCGAATTTGAGACTATTACAATTCAATGACTTATACTGATCAAACTGATCACTTTCATCTAGAAATTCCAGTCAGGGTGAGTGAAATCTGGAGTGATTTTCATCGAGATTTTCAGCATCTTCAGCCAGTGACTCAAGCCAATTGCTCTATTCAGTGCACGCGAGAGCGAACCCATTGTGCCAACTGTGTAGAGTCAATTATCCTTTGTTCTCCCCTGGCATCAGTGTGCTACACCAAGCTTCTATGTATACCAAGATGGCGGACCTCTGAAGTGAAAATCATCACTTCAAAACGCAGTAAGTTTGGTAGAGCCCCAGTTGCTTACTATCCCAACTCCACATCAACATTTAATCTCTCAGTGACTGTCTCTGGAGACATTGAACCCAACCCAGGTCCAATCAAGGATCCCTGTGGTGGATGCAACCGTCCTGTAAAATGCAATCAAAGATCCCTCCTCTGTGAAGACTGCAACAAATACTGGCACCAGAAATGTCTCCCCGATGTGTCCATTGCCCAGTACTCGACACTCGTATCAAGCACAATTGACTGGTTCTGCCCGGGCTGCACCCCACTATTGCCCTTCATGTAGTAAAACATCATTCCAGGACATCCACAGTGGCCCAACGGACCATGACGCACCACTGGGAATTGCCCCCAATCTCGACCCACATGTACCTCCCAAGAATACTCTCCGGTATTCTCATCAATGCTCGCAGCCTCCGCAGCAAACAGCAGGATATACAATCATATTTGGAACTCAACCCCTTAGATATTGTCTGTATCACTGAAACATGGATGTCAGCTGATGACACCGATTTCATTTCTTGCTTGACGGGATACTCATCTATTCGACGGGATCGTGACGGTCGGGGTGGTGGCATCATGGCACTCGTCAATGACATGCTACTCCCTTTGCAGCTCAAGCACCTTGACAATAAAGACATTGAACTGGTCTGGTTTTCCATCACTGTCAAGTGCTCCAAATGGATTGTAGGGGTTGTTTGCCGACCTCTTAACTCTGGCCCAACATTCTTGCAATCTTTACAAGATGCTTGTGATGCAGTCCAGTTGGATCTTCCCCAGTATGAAGGCATTATCCTGCTAGGTGACTTCAATATCAACTGGCAAGTTGATACTACTTCCACTGCTAATCTGCGGGATGTCACTGACTCCATTGGCCTCACTCGGTGGAAGATGTGACCCGACCCTCAAGCAACTCCACGTCTACAGGAACTACTATTGATCTCATCTTCACCAATCGACCCGAGAAGTTTTTTGCGGTGGAGTCCGCTGCAAACCCAGTCTGTAGTGATCATCACGCAGTGTCCTTCTTATTTAGTGCCATCAAAGCTCCTCCACAACCTGCAGTTATCCGCTCGTTTCTGCAGTACAGAAAAGGTGACATGGCGCACCTGGAGACTCTCCTACATTCTGGCTCCATGGTCAGCTTTTATGAATGATGACAATCCCGATGCATCATGGGAAGGCTTCATGGACATCTTCGAAGCAGCAATCCATGACAGCATACTCCGTAAGCAGTGTCGTCGTAGTAAAATCTCACCTTGGATATCACAAGATCTTTAAAAAACTTATTCACCTAAAGCATAAGCTATTCAATAAAGCAAAATACTCCAAATCCAGTTCCGCATGGCTCAATTACAAGAACGTCCGGAGTCAGGTGAAGAATTCGTCTAAATTAGCCTACAATAACTATGTTGATGGTCTATTTGCAACTGCGGACAACAAGCGAAGTTTCTGGTGCTTTGTGAGAGACCAAAGAAAATCCAAGTGCACTGCAAAAACTGCGGTGTTAAAATTTACACCATGGGTGTAAAATTTAATACTTCTTTGGTGTTTATTTTGGGCAAGGATTTCGGTGTTAACCAACACCAATTTGGGAATCACCCACCACTAACACCACATAAGGTGTTAAAAGCTAACACCAAATGTTGGTGTCAATTGATTCTCCCATGGTGTTATACCCACTACTAACACCACAAAAGGTGTTAAAAGCTAACACCAAATGTTTGTGTCAATTGATTCTCCCATTCAACAATCATTAATACTGTAAACATTCAGTCATTATAACATGAAATTTTCAAATTCGATGAATGAGTGACTTTGAACATATGACATATTACAACCATAGATGCTGAGTCAAGTAGCTTATTGCTCTACATGAGCGTAAGTACAAGTAAACTCGGTCGCAGTGACACATTCTGTACTTTAATTGAAATACTACACACATAGTTCCCAAATCACTCTGGAATTATGTGCAATCCTGTTAACTTGTTACTTGAAAAGCACATGCCTTGGAGAAACGTATTGTGCATTATCGTTAACCATAGCACTTGAATGTAAATCAACTGGTTGAAAGTCAACAAGCTCGCTCTGCGTTGTGATCACAAATTGACATGGGTTTCGTTGTTTAACTGCATAAGCATGATAGAAATCACTCAAGTACAAAGTTTGAAACACTTTCAACACGAAATAAACTTTGCCTTCAAAAGCCAAAAGGTGATCAATTTGCCCAAAGATTGGCATCTCATCCATATCATAGCACACCAGTTGGGTGGGGTGATACACACTTCCACAGATGTTCACCCATTTAACATCATGCACCTCTGTCATGAAATCTGCATTAGGCAGTCTTTCAGTTACCTGCTGAACCCTTACCAAACTTGACTGCTGTCATTTAGCATTCATTTAGCATTCCATTAGCATGCATTTTAACAGGCGAATGCTATGAGAACTGCCATTTGATAGCATTCACAAAAAGCCATATATATACTTTCCTAAAGCATTTTTCATAGCATTCCTTGAAGATAGCAATCAGATAGCAGTTTTATAGCATGTCAGAAGCCCGAATTATGTAAATGAGCTATAGCATTCACATGCTATCGAGAATGCTATTTAGGCTTGCGAACGTGAATGCTATAACAGCATTCACATGCTATGAGAATAGCATTCACATGCTATTCGCATGCTATTAGGAATGCTTTGATAGCATGTGCATGCTATATTTCATGCTATGTGAATGCTATGTGCATGCTATGATGAATGCTTTGTGAATGCTATCATGACTGTTATCGTGACATTGACATGGGCATCCTACAATTTACATTTTCAATTTCACAATTTATTTCAAAAATTACTCGTGTTATAAGCTTTAATAATTTCATGTATTGAACCAGTTTTAACACAGCTAACACATTTCGAAATTCAAAAGACCTATGTACAGACTGTGATCAAAATATGTAAAATAAGAAAATTGATCTTTAAGACTTTATCAGCCTCAGGGGACACTCTTTGTTTTTGTGTAACATTGTCATGCTTATAAAAGCAATGGCCAGAAATATAATGCAACAATTATCTGCTTATAATTTGAATTATCTTTGAAGCAACCAGTAGTCACTTTATGCCAGTTGGCATCACAATTTAAAAACAGTTATCATCCGATATCCAGCTGATTCAAAAATGCAATCATGGATGAAGGAATATGTTCAACATCACATACAACATGAACACTAACATACTCAAAGCCAGAATAAAATTGTCTTCATCTAGCCAAAAACTGAATACCCACCACGTAGGAATATAGACCCATTGGTAGTACAAACTGTAGACTTACCAAATACAAGCAGTTTGTGAGTGTGTTGCATACATGTGTATGGAGGCTCCATATTGCTTGGTTCAACTGTTGCTTTTAAGTTGTCAATTCCAAAGACTTTCAGCCAGTTATCCAGTGTATTTTGTCATGTACAACAATGTACAGGTTGAGTGCATGCATGTGAACATGAAATTATATCCACAAGCATTCAATCCATAAGGTAATGTCCATGCTTTCTACAATTTCTTGCAAAACTATGTGCAGCCTACTGCACTCTGCACTGACAATATATTCAACTGACTGCAGTTTTCAAATTTCCCACACTGACTGTTAACTTGTGGAATGCACAAGGCCATCACTGATCATGTGACTTGTAGTCCCATGATATGATTGGTTTATATATTGAAATGCTATTGTGCAGGCTATGCATAGCCAAGGAATGCTATACTTTAAAATTATTTTACAACTGACTGCTAAATTGGAATGCTATACTCAATTTGCAGTCCTCCCTCTTTCACTTGCATGCTTTGCAGAATTCTTTGAAGCTCGCATGCTATTTGGAATGCTATTTTCATTCTGCATGCTATTGAGAATGTTATATGGACTGCTAAAGTTAGCAGTCATCAAGTCATCATCTTCTGTGAATGCTATGTGGATGCTATAATAGCATGCACATGCTGTTTAAATGCTAAAGAACTGCTATGCACATGCTAATATAGCAGTCTAGTTTGGTAAGGGTTAACACAACCAATTACTAAATTTGCAACTCGAGTTGAGGACCCAGGTCCAACTTCAAATACCTCGAGTGGCTTTTCAGTATTCATGTGATACATCTGAGTGATTTGGTGCCTTTTTGCTACAGTCTTACAGATGTTCTTAAAGTTGCGCACAGTATCAGCAACCTTGCAGAAATAATCATGTTTAGCTTCATAACGCATACACCAAACATGTATAAGTGGCCCGACCTGTTCTAAACATGTTGGATAATGCACCATAAAATGGTGTTTTGGAATCAACCTTCGATTTGGAAACAACTGAACAAAGTGATTATGATGATCCTCTATAAGAACACGCAGTTATGATATCAGACCTGGGGTTATCTGAGGGGAAAAAATGATGTCCATGCAATCCAAAAGCTTCAACAGAAGCTGGAAATAAGCTCGGTCATTTTCATCTTCCAAATAACCAATGATAAAAGAAAGATATCTTATTGCACACCATGACTGCATCGCTTTTTGTCCTATAGTGTTTGTGCCAGCGTTCAATTTGATTTCTGATGGCTTGTTTTTACTGTCAACGAACCCATAGTTGTAACTCGCCACTTTCTTATTCAAACTATCCAAAGACATCAATGATGGGTGGGGTTCGTTCCTCAATCAAGTATTTCAGAACCAATTTCATTTCATACTGGACCACACCTTCCAGCAGATCGTGCATGATGTCCATAGAAAAAATGGACAACACATGGAAGTGCATACAGTCATTCAGGACCGAGTTTCTCTTCAGTCCAAACACATGTGCTACTGCACGATTATGAACATTCTCTTCAATGTGCTCATTATATGAATCCAAGGTCCGCATCTGGACTTCACTTTCCCTGAAACAGTTTTGAGTTTCTTCATTACTAAGAAGACATAAACGACAATAATGGCTGGCCATGAAACTTTCTACAAATCCAAACATTGAGTGGGCCCCAAGGTTATCTGCACCAAACTGGGTGATGGTTCCTTTTTTCAAAAGTCCATCTGCTAGCTTCATGCCATGCAATGAAAGCAAGTTTATGTCATCCACTATGTGCTTTAATATTTCATCATAACCATACTTTTTAATATCTTCTGTGTGGCAGAGTGCTGCAAGATGGATATTGTGCAGGCAGGAATTAAACTTCGGGGGTAAATTTTTCACAACAAAGTAAAAGCCTCCAAGCTTATGGATTTTAGTCTTAGACCCTAAGGGGTTTACAGTTTCAAAGTCATCATAGAAGAAATGCAGCTGTAGTGCATTACAATCCTGTTGGAACAATGGACTATTTTGGAACTGTTTGGCATCACAAAAATCTCTTATAACTCCATCAACACTAATATGATCGTGGGTGATGTAATGATAAACATCAAAATGTCTACTGATTAGTTTGAGTGTCTCAAGTATAGGAACATAGATGAATGTATCATCCACTTGAACCTGCTCATACTGCCTTGTAACTTTATTAAGGCGACTATCAAAACGAGTGCCTAATTTGATTTCACATGGTTCTACCATGCCTTGGCTTTTAAAGTACCGCATTCTTTTAAATTCTGAATTCAAAGAATCAAACGGTTTCTCAAGGATTGCCAAATGTGACTGAATTTCATTACACACGTCCATTCCTATGCCATGCTCCCTTAATACAGTGGAAACAGAAGCCGATGCACTGTTTATAATGTCACCCACGAAGACATTAGCAGCATTTACAACATTATTAACACAACACTGAGTAACGGTAGAGCTGGCAGAAACATTGCAAATAAATGCTGCTGCTTGTTTCTGAAGATCATCTGGAGTTAACAAGTATGGATTTTCTGCAGCCTCAATGTTCTCGTCTGCAGTAGATGAAGTATCACTGTCATCCTCAATTGCGTTGTTCTGAAGTCCAATAATGTCACCTTGGTCTACATGGTGACCTACACAAGCAGCATGTTGTTTATACACATGTCGTTTGAATCCACTAAAGGAATTGAAAGTTCGGGGACAATCATCCTGTCCACATTTTAGTTCAAGTTTGTTGCCATCATATAGTCCATGACCAAGTCGCAAATGTTTGCATAAACTAGAGCTGTCACAGAAGTGACCTTGACACTTGAAGCATATCATGCTTTTCAATGCATCAGTTTGGACCTTATTTCTCGGACGCGAGGTGCTTCATGAGTAATATGAACATCGATACCATATACGGTCGTCTGGATGAAGGTCCAGAAGTTGCGAAGATATGAGCTGTACTCCAATCCGAACAC
Organism: Patiria pectinifera; assembly: GCA_029964075.1. Classification (NCBI taxonomy): domain Eukaryota; kingdom Metazoa; phylum Echinodermata; class Asteroidea; order Valvatida; family Asterinidae; genus Patiria; species Patiria pectinifera. The sequence goes on from CM057135.1 coordinate 18,899,321, forward strand.
GTAGTGTGCTTTAAACAGCGCATCTAATGTGCCAACAGGCTCATGGGCTCCACTCGGCAGCGCTAGGTGGTCTATGATGACAAAGTACCTTGTTACCTGACTTCTCGATAAGCCCATGGCCAGTAGGTACGGCTGCGTCTGCTTGTCCTTTGCTCTTTCCAAAATATCGTCGATACTCGATACAATCTGTATGTAAAAGCATAGTAATTATAACCAGCTTTGTAAGATGAATAAGCCACAATTAAAGACATTGTAGTAATATTGCAGAACATATGAATTCAGGAATGGTTTCATGAACAATCAAACAGCATGGCGTCAACATAAAAATGCACAAGAAATATATTCTGCTTTAGGTGAAAGGTCATGGAATATCGCACGCTCCATTGAGTGTGCGTCAACTTTGGCCAAGTGCATGCACTGGTGGTTTAATTGCTTGGGAATCTTTTTGAGGCATGTTTGCAAGTGCTCGCTCTTCACTCGCTACCGCGCAAGCGCATACCGCCGCATCTCAGAGAGCTCCAAACAGATTACTGAAATTGGCACACAACAGCCGCCAGTGCACCCAATTTGCCAAAGTTGACACACGTTCAATGGAGGGCGTAATTCTCATGACCTTTCATCGCAGGCGGATTATTTCTCATGCATTTTCATGTTGAATGACGCCATGCTGTTTGATTGCTCCTGAAAACCATCGGAATTGTGGCTGATATTACCGAATACCCGGACCTCTGAAAGTACTGAATTCAATTTCTTTTAGAAGTGGACACAGTTTCGATCTGAATTGATTTTCTGCTCGTTAGCAACGGGACCTAGCTTTCCACGCACAGGCGTATTGTACGTGGCTGACATATATGCGCCCCTGATGTTATACCACAGGTCATCCCGCACTGCCCTGATGTGAACATAAACAAATTAAGACAAGATTAAGAGGCAACTGGACTACAAAGGGAAACTGACTATGTCACGTGATCAATTTTGAAACGTTGAACAACATTGCCGGACTGTTCCGCGGCATTCTGGAGGGGTTCAGGTTCAAATCCTGCTGTAGTTAATTTCAAAATTGCTCAACTTTTCAAACAAAGTTAAAAATCGACAAGTTACCTTCTCAAATTGTATAAGGTGGTCCATTGCTGAGATCAGCGATATTTTTGGAGCCCCAGACCTTCCCTGGTTAACTGGAGGCAGGAGGCACAGCAGCAATAGGATAGCTGCTGTGTCAGAACACCAACCTGAATAACCGAATTAACATATATAGCAAATGGTTAATTATGCACGATACCCAAAGCAGCAATGGCTACAGATGGTGACTTGTTTAAATGCGGCATTGAGCACGTTTGGGTTATGATTTCTGCCTGTGCAAGTTTGAAAGGTTTTGATCGACTGCCAGTGCCACAAAGGAATCATTCATTTAAACAAAATCACACTTAAGTTAAAAAAAAAACTGAACTAAGTTGTCAAATAATTTTACGAGTTTGAACCCTTTTAAAAATATGATTAATGATTCACCGGTGGAGAGAGCCCTTTTTGAAAATAGGCCTGAAGTTGAATAGAGTCTGTATATGCATGCTAAATTGGACATAGGAGAGGTATTGAAATTTCCACATCAAGTTTGCGTACAATGGGAATCTCAAAAACTAAATGACATTTAGTTTGACGGGCCATTCCTCTTTGAATGTGATTTAAAAGTCTGATCCCCGCCCCCCCCCCCAAAAAAAATTACAACAAATGAAATGAAACAAATTATGCACAGACACTCAAATAGAAATTGTATTAACTTGAACCACTATACTATAAAGAAGAATGTATGTGAGTGTGCAAGGACATTAAGCATCACCAAATAATTGAGGACAGGAGTCAAATCAAGGATGACCTCAATTAAAAAAGGTGTAGGAAAACCAATGGGAGCTGTTGCAATATTGTTGAGAGTATAGACAAAAGATAAATGATAAGAAACAATAGAAATCCTCAATGTACATCATAAACAAACCTGTGTGGGCTGGCCAACACTGTACATGTATGTGTTATGGGGAAGTTTTTTTTATAGTTGTGGGGACATTTCTGCTATCCCCACAGCGTCTTCGGTCCCCATAGTATAATGGAACAACTCTTGTGTAGTCCCCCAGTAAAGGAATAAGTATGTGTGTGTGTTCATGAGTTGCTTGACCACAAAGTGGGTGCACATTGGCAACAAATTTGTCGACAAGCACCTCGAAGCCATCCGTCGCTCGCAAAATGGGGGCAATCGACAGGCGACAAAGCCTCTCCCCTGCATATAGTGGGCGAAGCAAAGCCTCATTTTATTAAATTCTGAAAAACACCTACCTCGCATTTCTGATTCTGTGCTTGGCCCTTGCTCAACTGTAGATATAAGCTGATTGGCAGTAATGTTACCATGAATGGACCTTGCAAGGTTGACGACTTTGCTTTTAAGTGCCTCTGTCCACGTTTCGATGAACTTTGTGTTCTTGTCCGGAAACATTAGATGGAAGTCTTGATCAATCTGCAAAGGGTTCAAATATCCATGGCAATTATGTTAAACTATTTAGTTAGTAAATTTGAAACTGCTTGAAGTGAAGCCACCACTTGGAAGACTGACTGATAGTTTGCCACTATAGTTACGGAAACATCACTTCTATGCTAGCAAACTAAACTCACCAGGCCTGGTGTGTTCTGGAAACATGGAAATTCCTTGATGATCGCAGTAGCTGACAAACCCTTTTGAACCATGGTACGTCTCGGAGGGTATGTTGCTGCCATCTTTTCCATGGTGTCCTCCCGACTCTGATTTACACGTGGAACGTGCTTCAGCCAGTTGACTTCTGCTTCAAGATCATTTTCTGGGCGGCGTTCACCATGATCCTCTCTTGGATGCTTCGGCCCTCCATCTCTCTTGGTTGATTTCTTTTCAGGTGGTAGATCTTTCCCCTTAGGAACTGGTTCAGCCCTGTTAACATTCTTTATTCGTGCAGCAAGAAACCCAGTGTTGCTCCTTTTTTCATAGAAGGCTTCCTAAAATTATAAAACATCATGAATTAAATAAACTGAGTAACAAGTACACAATAAGTTTTGAAGTTTCTGTTCAATACGGGCAATTCCTGCACCTCCAAAATGTTACCATGGAAAGTCCATGTTCAAGTTTATGGTAGACAACGAAACTTGCATTTGGAATCGTTTGTAAATTGTTCATCCTGTGCAAACTAGCATTCAAAACACAATCAATTTTTTTTCATACACTACAATTTATGGTTCAAAAGTCGACCATACTGTTTAAATTCAGATATTTATTTTGAACAATATATATGAGCCGGCTGCAATTCTAATATTTAGTGTCTCACAGGTGGATTCAACTGAGTCATTTTGTTTGTTTGTTTTTTCGGGCAAGAATAGATCTATTTTTAAATCTACATTCAGAAAACTATCATACACGACAATGTAGTTATAAAAAATATGCTGTGCTCACACAGCATATATAGTGTATTGCTTGTGATGAACTCAAATGTTGATTGCATTTTAAGAACTTTTTTAAGTTTGCTTTGTAAATAAGAAAAGTTTGTAGGTGTAGGGATTGATTTACAATACGCACAAAGGCCTGCTCATGAATCAAATTGATCAACAATCAATCAATGTTTTTTTTTCCAGCCAGTATGACACCAAATGGAAAATCATAGAGGCACCTGAAAAAAATCCAATGATTCCACTTCTACAATACTTACATTTCCCGCAGGAGTATGGGGATCCCTCAGAGCTGGGAACATGTTTACAATTCCAACAGCATACTTGTTCTTGACATGTGCCTTCGGTAGTCTTCTGTTGAAAAGCAATCAGGAATACAAGTACAGTTTATTCTACAGAATAATGCCAGGAGACATGGGAACAAGCATCAATTATGTAGTGCCTTCTTTTCTTCAGAACACATTACACTGAATCATTTGATTTGAATGTGTTTACACCATGCAGACCTTATTTGTAACAATCTCGAATCACTACTTGAATTTGTAGTCATGAATGGTCAATTATAAAAGGAACACAACTGGAAACTAGTAATAATTACCCATGCACGTCCATCATTTGGCCAACCACAATGTTCACCAACAATCTCCGCGTTTTTATATCTTGTAGGCAGTTATGGCGCTCATACTCCATAAGTATTTCTTTCCCTCCTGGCTTTGACTGCAGAACTTCCAGTATGAGCTGATAACAGACAATATAGAAATATGCGTGAAATTGTATGATACATTTAGGTTAGCTCTATATTTCTGCCCTAGCATATTTAAATTTGAATTACTACACTCGCAGAAATTTTGTTTTAGTAACTTTTGACCGGTCTGAAAGGTCTTTGCCAGAACCAAATATGTGTGAGTATGGATTTAAGACATATGCCGCCAGCAGTGGTATATCCCAGGGTGGCGAGTAGGGAATTAAGCCTAGGAGGGGTGGTGGCTGCATAGATGTTACAGCAGAGGGACACCCAATTCCAGATCTTGCAGGAAAGGTAGACCGTTTCCAGTCACCGGACATAACAACAGCCTCTGTAAAATCAACCAGGAGGGGCGGAGGGGGCTGTACACCACCTTTGATTGGGGTGGGGGGTGGGAGGGCTGTACACCATCTTTGAATGGGGGGCTTGATCTGCTCAAAATCGAATGGTCACTAGCGCCAGAAAATTAATAGGTTTTGCGTGCAAAACGCGGTTGGGACGTTCGAATAAAAAGAAAATAAACACGATTTGGCCACAAATTGTCATTAAACCCTCCTTTCGTTTAACCCACGCGCGCTTTTCTCCGATTGTCCAATTTCCCGTTCGGGGGTTGAGGACCGGAGGGGGGCTAGGGGCTAGACTGGTAAGGGGGATGATTTGGCATGTGGGGCGTGGGCTTAATGATCACCGCTTAGTATGACAAAGTGACCAACTCAAATTCAGCTGTATACCTGCTTAGCATCTGTTTCTTTATCAAGACGTTGCTTCTTTGCAGAAGAGGAGGGACTGCTTTCAGATGAATCGCTGAATAGATCGGGCTGACGACCTGCTTGGCCAAGACCAGGATCTATAAAGAATATTTATTTAATATGGGACTGTTGAATCTCAAGATTCTCAAGATATTATATAGGCACAAAACTGACTGGCAAAGCAGTCACTGATGATTGTGTATGCGGGTTGATCACATTTTCCTCATCCTCAATTAATTAGGACGTTACAGGAGTGTGAGTGACCACTGATAAAAAGAGCTGAAAAAAAGGGGTAAAAAACACATGAACTTTGGAAATCTATTCGTTTGTACACAGCAAGTTGCAACCAAGGGAAAAATTAAGCTGAAATCCAAAACACTAAAAGCTGAAATCAGCTTAGAGCTAAGATTTCGCACCCCAGACAGGCTCACAAGACCCACCTTACCAGATCCTTGTGCAGAGATGGGATGTGTACAGTCACTTTCCGAACATTTCAATGCCATACACATAATTCATTAGAAAAATAAAAACAATAGGGCAGATTCAAATACAACTTACAGGGTCTCCTTCATCCTTTCAGTATGAGAACGATGATAAAACAATACTAAGAATTTTGAATAGAAGATTAAACTCACCCCACTCCTCTCCCTCTTTCAACACCATTAACTGAATGGCACCATCAGCTTCTAATACATCGGTGAGGACATCGTTGTCAATGGACGCTCCATCCCTCACATCGACAAAACGGATATCTTCATCATTGTCAATGTCAAATTTCTTCTTCACTGTAAAAATAATAATAGCATTTATTTAGTCACCTAATTTAGTTATTTTAGATCATCTTCAGTGCAATGTTTCATAATACATGTGACAATAAATTACCTCTAATCCACATGTTGGCACTGATGAATTGTTCTCATGATATGTACCTAACAGCCCACACAATGCACATACTTCCGGCACAAATCATGTCCAGCCAATGCACGTGCCAACAAAAATATAGGACAGAGCAAACAAAAGCCGTTTCATTAAGGCTACTTAAAATAAGGCTAGGCCAATTAAGGCGTTCACATGAAAATTTCTTTTTAAAAGGGATGCTGAATGGACACTGCAATTGCAATGAAGCCGTCGTCAAACCAGGCCTAGGCCTAGATTAGCATGATTAACGTAAGGAACCCCCTTGCATGCCTAGTCCCAATTTACTAATTTTGATTTTCGTTCTTGATCTTATCAATATCATGCTTATGTTTGCATCTAGGCCTACATGCGTATAAGCTCACGTAACGTCAAGATGGTGGATATACAGCCATCTGGGATCGCAAATGGGGTCATGTAAGCACTTAAGGCCCAAATCAGATTTTCATGTTTCGAGTGCAACATAAAAGGCATTGGTAGGCATGGTAGGCCTTCTACACTGTAAAAACGTTGGGCAAAAAAATGTTGGGCAAAGTGATTTCACCAACATTTGGTCTGTTTTAGTACAAAATGTTGGACTTTTGGGGTCGAAATTGACCAACACGATTTACCTAAAAATGGGCATCGAAAACATCCAACAAATGTGTGACTTTTGTCTTTTTATTGGTAGTATTTAATTACCAAACAGTGTTGGTCACTTTTCACCCTAAATATGGGCAATCCCAAATTTGTCACACTTATTTATTGCGTTCAAATATATTTAAAAAACCAACAAATGTGACTAGATTAACCAAAGTTTTGGTTAACCAGTAATTGGTTACTTTTTTCCCAGTATTTTAGTTCTTTATCATCTTCACACATTTGTTTGTTATTTTTTGCCCAACCAAAATGGTACAGATTGACCATCACCATTGGGTAAAATACACTTTCATCCAACAACATGGTACAGATTACCCATACTATTGGGCAAACCAATTTCCCCTGTATTTTCGATTAAAATCACCCAACGGCTGGGCATAAAGTGCCCTTTACTCATTGGTAATGCATTTTACCCAATGAAAATTATAAAATCATCCAACGACAAAGTACAGATTTCCCATGAAAAGTAGGAAATTTATTAACCCCGCCAAATTACCCAACAACATGGTATAACTTACCAATCACTTATAGGTAATCCACTTTAACCAATAAAAATTATAAAGTCACCAATTAGTTGGAATTTCCTGCTGCTCAATTATTTTTGTTTACGGTGTTTGAAAAATTTGGGGGAAAAAACACCCAACGTATCGTATTAAACTATAGACCAATTACTGTTTGAATATAGTTTTAACAAACAATTGTTTACCAACGTGTTTTCAGTGCATAGATATTGGGAAATGCTAATTCCCCAATATCAATTTAACCGATGTTGAGAAAAATCTACTCCTGAGAAGGACCAACATAAAAAAATGAGGTGAAAAAAAAACCTTTTGGTTAAATAACCTTCTTAACTCCAAGTTATTAGCAAGATTGCCATACTTTAAAAATTCCGAAATATTTTACAAAGTATTTTCTGAGAAAGAAATAGGAAATTTTGGAGGTGTGTTTCAATAAATATATGACTTGTCTCTAAGTGGGGTTTTAAAAAACCCTCAAAGGAGAATAGGACCTACCACAAAAATCATGAAATCATCACGTGTACCGTTGCGCGCTTATCTCCATATAAGGTAACCGTACAGTGGGCTAGGCTCATACCATCAAACACAGTGATAGGGGTGTTTCACCATGCACTAAGTAAAATTGCTAATAATTTTTATAATTATTTATGGTTTGGGAATTGTTGAGTTTTGAACGGAAAGGTATTTATTTAATGGGAACAAATATGTGCTCAGAAGTTATTAAAACGAGCACATTTAGTATTCCTAATACCCAGGCTTCACACACTCGATCCTGATGTCTCCACTCCCAGAAATTTATTGCACCAAAATGTTGGGTGCGTGCCAACTCCGTTTACCGCGCGCGCGCAAAATCGACATTGATCTTCGTCGAGGCGTCACGTACGCCCAATACGTACGTACACACACGGTCGGCCGGATCGCCCATTGCCTGTCCTGCCCGCCCGCCGCAGTTTGCCAGTTTTATTCCTATAAGTATAGATATAGGCCTAATACTCTTCCCGTCCGGCACCGTTTCCAAAATGTCAAGGGGGCCTGGAGCTGGAGACATCGACGAAGATTTACCGGAAGTCGTTGCAGACCATGACGACAGTGTGGACGAATACCTACAACGTTGGGGTGTTCCCGAATTAAGTGCAAATTTCAAAGGTAGGCTGAGTATTGACATCCAGCATTTAGGGCCTATCTGCATTGCAGGGTAGGCATAGCCTAGACCTTGGCCTGGGCTAGCAGTAGGCCTAGGCCTAGGCTAGACCCAGAGGGTCGTTAGAACTCCTTTCTCGCATTTGTCTTTCGGACAGTAGCACCCCAGATCGAGTACGGGCATGACGGGTAATCCTTACTTTTAGGACACCTTTATTTTTTACGAGTTCTGTTCAAAACTGACTTTTGCAGATGACTATCCAGTACCAAAGTGACTTTTGCAGGCTAAAGCAGTCTCTTTTCTTCATATAAACTCATGTTAGTTGTAATATTGAAAGGACTTTCAAAAAATGTGACTTTCCTACCTTTTTTCACAGTCAGACGTGCATGTTGTTTAGTTCTCACACGCGTGAAAGCCCTACATAATGAAAGCCCAATGCTGATTGGCTGCTAAAAAAAATAATGAAGATGTTTATTTTTTATCAGCCAATCAGCATCGAGCTTTCATTGCATCGAGCTTTCACGTTTGCCATCTTGGTTTTTGAGTGTTTTCTGGTTGTCATCGTCATCTTTTACCCCTCAATTTCCCTCTAAAATCAAAGCCCTGCCCTCTTTCCACAAACTTAAACCTGCTGATATTCAAGAAGGTGTCATTGCCAACTGTTCAAATGTGTCAAGAAATATCAGAATGTCACTTTGAGTGTCATTTAGTCAGCTGTTTTGGTGAGTCTTTCCCTTCCTATATAGGAATGGGGTCCTAAAAGTAAGGATTACCCGAGTACCAAGTAGGGCCTAGGCTAGTCCCACTAACTGGGGCGCTAGTAGAACTCCTTTTTTTGACATTTGGGATGTTGGTCTGTCGTACAATACAAGCGTCCCACTTTGCATTGTCAAAGTGACAATGCAAAGTTAACACAAAAATACCTTTGAAATCACCTCAATTCCACATATAATTATAAAAGACGAAGTAGCTAAATGGGGCTTCAATGATACTTGATCATGTTGATACTAATGATATGCCTAGGCCTACTTCATGTACTTACAAATATTTTTTGGGTCGAAAATCCGTCAAATTCAACCACTATTGAACAGATATCTTACAGCGATCATTCAAAAACGTTTATGGCTTTTAATCTACCAACGCATTGTATTATGGTAGTATGGACGTACACACGTCATGCACGTAGGCCTACCACATACAAACAATTAACACGTAGGCTGCATGTACGTGAAGCAGGGGCGCGGCCGGGACACGACCGCGTGCGATCTACATGCGGAGTTTGTGTTTGACAGATACAAACTCCGCATGTAGATCGCGCGCGGTCGTGTCCTGGCCCCTGCTTCACGTACGTCTATGTGTTACTGTTTGTATTGTGTACGTGACTACGGGATGTATGTCCATATTACTACCATATGCCTACAATGCGTTGGTAGCCTAGATAAAAGTCATAAGCATATTTGAACGATCGCTGTATGATGTCTGTTCAATCAAATTTAACGGATTTTCAACCCCAAAAATATCCTTTTTTGAGGCTGCATTAATATTGTTATTTTTTTTCTAGGCATAGGCTAACTTTTTATGCATTAGTCGGGGCCTACTAATGCTAAATCACTTAAGAAGGTTTTGTGGTTATCTACCCAGAATTATTAAATAAAAAGGGCCTCTTCCATTTTATGGGAGATATATTCCATGTTGTACATATACTTGTATACCCTACATGTATTATTGCCCCTGTGATTAGATATTCTGATGATTCCTATAGCCCTACAATTCAATCAAGGAGTATTATCATTTTTTTCTTGACACGTGAGCTTACAAGTATGTCACGGCTATAATATTACTGAACAATGCAGTAGCTTCACAGAGAACTTAACTTTTTGGGGGGGTGGGGGGGGGGGCTGGGATGGGGACAGATTCAACTCTTTGCCACTGAACACTGCTGCATGCTACATGTATGTGATTATGTCAATAAGCATCAGAGTTTGAATGCAAATTTTACCGTGTGTGTTTAACATGAAGTCCCCGAGAATTTTTTTTTTCATCAACAAGGAACAGGCGCGGTTCTAGAACCAATATTTTGGGGGGCTAGCACGGTGGAGCCAACAAATTTTCAGGGAGGCGTGCTGAAATGTAGACCGGTTATTTTTTCCAGACACTTAGGCCTCCGAAAATCAGTGGGGGGGGGGGGGGGCCGGCTCATGCCATATTTTCAATGGGGAGCGCCAATAAAATCTTAAAATCATTCACATTATATTAACTAATACACCCTTGTAACGGCTATCTCTTCTTTAGGGGGAGACCGTTCGCATGTACATCACAATCCTTCTTTATGCTAATGCAATTTTTTTTTTTACGGCATTTATTTTGGGGGGGCTAGACAAAATATTGGGGGGGGGGGCTACAGCCCCCTTCCCCCGTAGAACCGCGCCTGACAAGGAATATACCATAGCTGGACCGTTGTCTAGTGGTAGTATTAGTAGTAGTAGTTTAGGTTTAAAATGGGTTGAGGGTGTATTGTCAACAGTATCTCCCCAAACTATTAAAAGTTGACAAACTAGATTGTCAAAAAAAATCTAAAGTGATAATTTTTTTTAAAATGAAGTGCTTTTTCTTAAGAAAGTTTATCTTGTTTGTCTTCAAATGTAGAACATGAAATCGACACCGCTGCTTTGAAGCTGCTAGATGAAACTTCACTTGTTGAGCTGATACCCAAGATTGGCTTGAGGCTCAAATTTCTTCAGGGTTGGAGGAGAGATGTGAGTTAACAACTTGATTGAATGAAACAAACTGGTGAAATGGAATTTACTTGTTTTAGATGTCTAACTTCTGTCGGGGGAGAAATGCAACAGTTATTTCATCATCTTAAATATGTCCACCACATCACATCGGGATCTGCAACAAGGATAATTTGCCATCAAAATGGCTGTTTAGAGACATTTTCTTACTGCTCCTCATTTAAAAGACATCTGATTTCTCAACACTGCTCTGAAAATATTGAATTACAATCGAATGATGAAGCAGCAGACTTTTGAGGATGGAGAATTTGGCACAAGTAGTGAGGATGAAGAATTTGGCACAAGTAGTGAGCATGAAGATTCAGAAAATGGCGATTTGTCTTTAGATGAGGGACTGATCCAAGACGATCCAAGAAAACATATCGAATTGTTTATTAAGACAATGATGTCATCTGCTGTCCCATCTTCATTCACTCAAAATGTAATTTCTGAAGTTGAAGAATTAGTCCACACTATTCTAAACAATTTTGAAAGAGATGCAACTACATTAGTCAACAGCATAACAGTTGATGATCGCAATGCTTGTTTTGAGAACATGAAGCAAACATTTGAAGCTATTAAGTCATCTTTCAATGGCCTTCGGACACAATATCAGCGTAATTCTTACTTGCAAAAGGAAGGTCATCTGATAACTCCAGTGGAAAAGCTTATTGGCAGGACATTTAAGTCTCGAACAAACTCTACCACAGGAGAAATTATGCAAGTTGAGAATCGAGACACCTATCAGTATGTACCGATAGATTCCAACTTGAGAACTTTTTTGCAGCAGCCTGGAGTTCTCAAAGCAATTTTAAATGAAGAAAAATCAGATGATCCAAATGTTCTGAAGTCATTCCGTGATGGAGAATTTGTCGCTGAAAAACTAAAAGGGGAAGAAACAGGCAGCATAATGTTGCCAATTCTCCTTTATAATGATGCTTTTGAGACAGCCAACCCTCTAGGATCGCATAAAGGAATACATAAGCTTACCTGTTTTTATTCCAGCATCCTCAGCTTACCCTCAATATGCCAAGCAAATCTGAGCAATATTATGTTGGTCGCGTGTGCCAAGTGCACTGTTTTGTCGGAGTATGGTATTGACTGTGTGTTATCCACGGTAGTGAAAGATCTTAACAGACTTCAAAAAGAAGGCATTGAAGTTTCAAATGATGAACTGTCGGTTAGAGTGAAGCCATATCTGTTCCAGGTTATTGGAGACAACTTAGGCCAACATGAAACCTTGGGATATGTTCTGAGCTTTGTAGCTAACCATCCATGCAGGTTTTGCAGAGTACACAGAGAGACTGCGAGATATCAGCTTGTGGAAGATCCAGATCTTCTTAGGACTGAGCACAGTTATGAAGAGGATGCAGCACTGGAAGATGTCAGTAAAACGGGTATTAAGCGACGCTCTGCCCTGAATAACTTGTTAGGCTACCATGTAACACAAAATGTTGCTCCTGATGTTATGCATGACATGCTAGAGGGTGTTCTACCTTTGGAGATTAAACTAACTCTCAAATCTTTGGTTGAAGAAAATTTATTCACACTTGACGAGCTTAATGGCAGGATTAGTGCATTTAGCTATGGGAAAGTGGACCAAAAAAACAAACCAAGTGCAATTGGGCCATCAGCCTTTAACAATCCGGGGGGGCCAAGTGGACAGAAAGCAGCTCAGACCATGTGCCTTGCGATTTATCTCCCACTTATAATTGGTGATCTTGTGCCAGAGGGATCAGACGTATGGGAGGTTTATCTGTTGCTACTGGACATTTACAAAACAGTTATGTCTGACTCGATCAGCAAAGGAGCAACATACTCTCTGAAACATATGATACGTGACCACCACAGTCTTTTTCTTCAAGTTTATTCAGATCGTCATTTGACACCCAAGCAGCATCATCTGTTGCACTATCCCAGGGCAATTCGGCTACTTGGCCCATTACAGCAATACTCGAGTATGAGATATGAGGCCAAACACAAGCCATTTAAGAAGTGGGCTGCTGCATGTAACAACTACCGAAACATTGCGAAGTCGGTAGCTACTAGGCACCAGCAGCAACAAAGTTGCATGCTCTCTGATCCCAACCACACCTTCAAATGTAATGTTGATATACAGCATCAGGTTCTTGTATCTGTGAAATCGTTGGAAGAGGCGAATGTCATCTGTGCTTCTCTGAAGGTTACACAGGATACAGTTATCACAGTTGCAAGTATGGCAGATGTGTATGGTTACCAGCTAAAACCGAACAGCATGGTCCTCACAGCATGGACAGAAGATGGACCCCAGTTTGCTGAAGTGCAGCATATCCTTGTAAACGAGAGAGGCCTGTTCGTCACTCTAAGGCCATGGCTTGTAAAGGCTTTCAAAAGACACTTTCATGCTTTTGGTGTTCAACGGATGGATGGAGGCATCATGGTGAAACGACCACAGGATCTTTTTGACTACCGCCCACATCATGTTACACGGAGCCATGATGAAAAAGATGATTTGCTGTACATTGTGATTCGATTCAACCTTATATAACACATTTTAGGTGAGTTATAGAAATATTTGCTCAATCTGTTGTTCTGCCCTTCACTGGTACATTTCCCTTCAGCTTATTTGCAGGGTTACTTATTTTTTTGAATTATTTTTTATGTCATATTTGTATGAAATTTCCAGTTTCCAAAGCAACAGCATGCTGCAATAAGAGCGCAAAAGACTCCACTACAGTACAGTGATGATGACTCCTCTGATGACCTGACGGATGATTATGAGTTGTCTGATATTTCCTCCCCACAAAGCAATGCATCAGCTTCAGTGTCTGGGGCATCCTCATCCTCAAGTGGCACACCCTCTCACCAGAAGAAACGAAAGATGTCACTGTTTGTAAGTGTATGACATTTTGTTTACTTTGTAAGGTAAAAGAAAAAAATACAGTAGCACTTTGTCACATCCAGTGCACCCACTGTCATGTTACTTTTTTTGTGTGGATGTTTGCACCTGTCTTGATTATCCCCATCCTCATGTATACTACTTTACTTTCTTCAAATTGCAGAATGCACGGACTATTCTTCAGACAACCAAGGTTGGCACAGCTATTGTTGCACAACTTCAAGCTGATAAAGTGCTCACAAAGAAGGCCAGATGCACAATGACATCCTTGTTGGTTGGATTCCTCATTGAAAACCATGGTTTGAAGTAAGTACAAGCACCCCCCAAAAATAAAAAAAAATTGACAAATTGAGCGTTCTTGTAAGGTAAGAAATAATGAGAATTTTAGAAAGACATAATCTCACTAGCACAAAAACTGTGTGTATGTGAAGCAAAGTTGCCGTTTCATGTTTTGAATTGCAGGCAGACGCCATCAGCGTCCGGGACATGTTCTCATTCTATAGATTGCAGCTACGCAATGTCATGCACTGACCCGACAAATTAGAGCAACTGCTGAATTCAACAGTGTAACTCTTTTTGTGTGTGTTATAAAGGCCAAGTTCATACGAGAAGCAGTGTCTTGCTGAGAGTATCATTGAGGAGTTTCCATACCTCAAAGATCCAGAGGGCAAAGGCTATGTAAGTATGTTTGCAAATTAAACAGGAATTGTGCTTGTTTTCTTTCTTTGCTGTGTTGTTTCAATCTTTTAACTCTAAAACACATTTTTATACAAAGAAAAATTGACTGGTTTATCTTCCTACTGAAAAATGGTTATCACTTTAAACTTACATCTGAAAACAACCTTTGAAAAATCAGTTGTATACTTTAGAGATATAAGTAAATCCTTATATAGCCTGTCTTGAATGAGACAAAAAGTAGAAAACAAACAAAAGTTAAAAAATGAGAATTTCAAAGTACGGTAACTTTTAAAGAAGCAAAACTTTTGCATCAATACAAGTTCCATCAGTTTATGCTACAAGAGTGAAATGTAACAGTTCAGATATACAACATTTGTTCAAACCCACTTGAGGCCAAAAAAAGGTTTCTGGTATGGAGCTTGCTGTTTTTTAACATTTTTTCTTTAAATTTCAGCTGATGACTGCAATTGGTGCCCGACTAAATTTAGTGCAAAATGTATAGCTTTTATAAAGCCTATACAGCTTATAAAGCTTATACTAGATTGTAGCCCCATCTAAAAACACGTCAGAATTGTGCAGCAGCAGGATTCCAGTCAAACCAATGAGTTTGGCGGTTTGAGACATCATCTTACAATGAAAAAAAAAACCTTTATAATTCTGCTGACGCGCATGGCTACGGCGACGCGCGTGCATAACAGAAAGCGGAGACTCTTTTTTTAGCCAATTACCTTTTTTTTTCTTGTGAGACTGACTAATACTTGCATGGCAACCTGAAATAGATGTATTACAAACGGAAAAGAGTATATTTTTGTACAACTAAATGAAAGGGCTTCTCCATTTCTTTTATGTAGGAAGCATGGTATATGAAAGGTGCAAACAAACGTCCAGCTACAGGGTACTTGGAGGAGCGACTAAGGTACATCAGAAAGACGATGCTTGATAAGGAGGACAGGAACAAGGGGAAATTGGATGCTCCTGCTGAAGGTATGTGTTTAAGCAACATATTGTTGCATCCAAGATTTTTATGTTGTATCCTTCAATTGTTCCCAATTTTGTAAATCTTATTTTATTTGTCTGGAGCTGAATAAATTGAAAAATAGCTGAATTAAATTGAAAAGGTAATTTATTTTATTTGTCTGGAGCTGAATGCACGCAATTAAAATGATAATTTGCACTGTGCTGCATTATTTTGTACATTTTGTTTCAACAAATATATTTTTTATCCAACAAACATCGTTCCCAAAGGTTACCCTTTCAAGGTTTCCTTCAGTCAAGTGTTAACTTTGTTTTGTTGGTTATACATGTACTTTCTAGTTTTTGGATTTGGTTGGGCCTGCCAAGCTGACTTGGTTCAGCTTGACCCTACTTTCGTACTTGGCTGCACAGGGCTAAATTTGACACATGTTGTCAAAACTTTTTTTCAATACTATTATATGTAGAGCCACCTCGTGAAGGGACAACTAGTTCTCCTGAAGAAGAAGCCAGGATGGTAGCTTGGCTGAAGGACAACATGGAGCCAGCAAGCAAAGTTCAAGAATACATGGCACTGACAGCAAGGCAACGCAAGAATTTCATTGGGCAGAAGAAGCACTCTCTGGCTGGCATCTTGGAGGAATTTCCACGTATTCTCGACAAAGACATGGTAAGAAAATTATAGGTCCCAAACAGCAATATGTGACAAGAGGATGGAACATATCATTCATTGCAAGAGGTGTTGCAGTCAATATCGTGACAGCATTGGATCAAGTTAGCTTATTGACAATAA
Source organism: Patiria pectinifera (assembly GCA_029964075.1). Classification (NCBI taxonomy): domain Eukaryota; kingdom Metazoa; phylum Echinodermata; class Asteroidea; order Valvatida; family Asterinidae; genus Patiria; species Patiria pectinifera. The sequence continues at coordinate 18,915,576 of CM057135.1, forward strand.
CATTTCAGTGTTGTACTGTGTGGACTTTCCAGAATAGGTTCCTAAACACCACTCCTTAAATTAATTATCTTCAACATCAGAAATCAATAGTTTTGTGTGAAAATCGTATTCCCACAATACAAGGGATGGATCTTGAGTTGGAGTCCTCAAACAGTTCATCATTTTTTTTAAGTGTGAATAGCTGTATTTTGCCGTGTAGATAAATGTGTTTGTTTGTATTTTGTATTTGTTTAAAGATCGCACAGGACTTTGATTTGGTGCATCATCCAGGTATTGCAGATAACCTCTTCTTCAAGTGGGAAGGCTTGTGTGACTCTGTGATAGCATATGCCAACTTCATGACTCCAACTTGGAAGCAGGTTCTCCACATGCAGGACAAAGTAGATGGTACACTCTCTACAGGTAAACTTGTCATATGCTAACCTTTTGATAAAGTTTTCAGTTTGCGTTCCTTCCTCTATGGTTAGCCTATGAAGGATCATTCAAATGAGAGAAGCTGGCACAGAAGTAGGTCAGCTCCACTCAACAAATTTGCACTTGAGCAGTTTCACTGACAATGTTGTGTTTCAATTGCACACAAATTTAAAAAAACTGCTGGAGCTGACATCAAAGCTGACCAGCTCAAACTCAAACCTGGAAATTTTCCAGACAAGTTCCTCTTGAAATCTCAAGAATTTTGGGACCCCAACCCCAAATCTTTCAGCATTTGCTGCTTCGAAACTCCACCACACCTCATAGCCCTCGAAAATGGGGGAAAAGGGGGTTCCTCTAAAATTGCAAACTTGCTTTACAATGTTTAAACTATTCTCTGCTGGATTGTAGCCCCACATGATTTTAATCATTTATTTGTACATGTTGGCTCGCTTCATGCGAATTTATTGGTTACAGCTTTGCAAAACATATTGGCAAGTTTTGAGGAAATTTCTATTTGCAGGGTTTTGTTATTGCTTATGTATTGTTAATTTCTTTTTTCAGCGGAGAAGAAAAACCTGGCCCTGTTCCTTCTACCAGTCATTCTGGGGGGCCGCAGTAAAGGCAAGCGAGGAGGCCGATGCAGCCTGTTCGACAGCATTGATGCATTTATTGACTTAAAACCGGTATGTTGTATTTTGTTCTAAGATCACATATAAAGGGATTGAGTGCTAAGGTTTTTCCAGTATAAATAAGCTGAAACTGTTCACCATAATTAATTATAGCATAGGGCAATTCAGTGAAGGACATAGTTTGATTTCTTCCTTTGCTGATAAGCTGATCTATTTCTATTGGCAAATCATACAAAGGTGCATAAAAGTACCAGTTGCAGATCTTCAGCTTATCAGTGGGAAAGATGGTTTCTCGCTTTACTAACAGTCTCAATTCAATTTGTTTTGAATTTTGCATGAAGTATGTTATATACACTATGTCCCCAAAAAGTGTTCATCTGACTTTTCTTTAAAATAACTACAAAACCATGAGGTCAATGAACTTTTGGTTGTGCAGACACTAAGCCTGTGAGTTGCATTTAATTTCAGTCAGGCCTCACTACTCCTTTGTTAAGTGATCACAATGTGTTTTTTTCTTTTTTTTTCTTCTTTTTTTTTGGACACTGGCATTCCTTGCCTTATACAATATGTGTTTTAAAGCTGTGTAAAATCCTTCATGTAGTGAAAAGGGCTAGGTCAAACTTGCCTCTCTCTCAGTCAGTCGTGGCAAGGCATGCAGTTTAATGCTCAAGGGCATATAATTCCAATCCCAAACCACATCAACCTTTTTCTCAACAAGCAGGATTTTACACAGCTTACGTAACACAGCACTGAAACTGATTAACCCTAAAGGGGGGGAGGGGTTTGAATCCGCCCCCTCCCCCCTTGAAATTGTTCAGTTGTGCGCAATTTTCACAATTCACCTCATGGTTTGTAGTTATTTTTTCAAAACAGTCAAATGGACACTTTTTTGGGAACATATTGTAGAGTACACCAGACTCCAGCACTAAAACGTACTTGCCATTTCAGGTTACTTGGCAAAAACTAACTGCTGTACACTTTAAAATAAAAAAATTACCAGTGAGTGACGTATACCGTTTCTTTTCATTTTTGTCAGGCCATAATCAACGTGGACAACTACCTGGACAGCATCAATGCCGAAAAGAGGCCACAACCGTTCATCCTTGCACTCTACACAACTGAGCGCTTGAGTCCATCTCAAGTCTTCTTGGTGGTTGAGAGACGGGCCATCCCTTACCCAAGTCTGATAAAGACTGTTGATGCAGCATTTAAGGCACATTACGTGCTTGACATCAATTACCAGCCACAAGTCAAGACAGTCTGGGAGTTCCTCCAAAATGTCGTGTACGAACTACCAGGGATAGTTCCCCCAATCTTGAGGGATTTCCGTGCGTATTTGGTGTCCAAGTGATTTAAGCATTGTAATCCAAGTAATCTTCATTTGGTGTCATAGGGGTGTGAAATCTCAGCTTTAAAGCTGATTTCAGCTTGATTGGTTATGGATTTCAGCTTTTTCTCGCACTTGCTGTGTACAAAAATATAGATTTCCAAAGTTCAGCCTTTTTAGACCTTTTCAGCTGTTTTCAGCTATTTTTATCAGTGGTCACTCACACCCTGTGGTGTGCACGTTCTTAATATCAGCTACGTACATATAAACATATGTAGCAACCATTTCTGCCCTTTTCTGGTAACAACATATCAATCAGCTACAGGTTTGACATTCGATTATCATGGTGTAGTCTAACCTGGCAAGCCAGAAATCCCAGTAAAAAAATAAGTGCCTACATTAACCTTAGTATTTTCATTCATGCTAAAAGGAAATTTGCAAACATCGGGGGAAAAAAAGTACCAAGATTTTACAGAATACCTTACTAGGATGTTGGTAAATGACAGTCTAAAGCATCCTGTAAAATCATGGCACCTGGTGTGAAGTCAATTAACAAATGGTATTTTCGTTACATTTCCAACGGTGGTCGGCCGACCACCGTTGGAAAAACCTATTTTTTTCAACTTCTCCTCCAAATTTACAAAAAAAATAATTTTCAGTTCAAATTTTATTTGCTATTGTTCATGAACGGGTGCAGGCCAGCTAGACTGGTTCCCTTAATTTACAATTTTTCGGCATCTATAACCTGATCCATTTCATCTTTAGTGAAGTCCGGGAACTAGACTGCTTGAACATTTTTGTTTTTCTTGGTCTTTCCAGCATTTTCGAACATAAAACTTCAAACATGTAAGTGTAACAATATTTGATCTATTACAAATAGTTTAGTTCTGAAAATTACAGCAAAAGCGGCTTCAGAAATAAACTATTTGAGGGGTTAGTATAATAGAAAAAATATTGTTACACTGACATGTTTGAAGTTTTGTGTTCAAAAATGCTGGAAAAACCAAGAAAAACAAAAATGTTCAAGTAGTCTGTTCCCTGACTCCACTGAAAATGAAGTGGATCAAGTTATAGATGCCGGAAAATTGTAAGGTAAGGGAACCAGTCTAGCTGGCCTGCACCTGTTCAGGAACATGTAACCAATGGCAAACAAAATTACGACTGAAAAAAAATGGTAAATTTGGATAGTTGAAAAATAGTTAGGTTTTTCCAACGGAGGTCGGCCAACCACCGTTGGAAATGTAAACAAAAATACAATTTTCTTGAAAATGACTTCACACCAGGTGCCATAATTTTACAGGATGCTTTACACTGTCATTTACCAGCATCCTAGGGAGGTATTTTGTAAAAAATTAGTAGTTTTATTTTTCAATGCTTGCAAATGTTGTATTTCCCTTTGAGGCTTCAAAATAGTTTACATGTTAAAAGTTTAATCTCTGAATAATTCATCGGCCCAAATTTAACACTCTAAATACTCTTGGAATATAACGAAAGTTGTTGAATTGTTCAACACTTCCAAGGCAAGATGGAGCCCAACGTTATTGTGTTAGCAATGCTAGATATTAAACATGATGATAAAAAGCTGTAAAGCTTGTTTTGGCAGTTTTCATTGGACGAAGTGAGAAGTCTATACAAAATCTTCCCAAACTTATAAGGCTTTGCAAAAAAATGCTTCATTAGCATTTACGAAAACAAATGAACCATTGTGTTTTGTGTATGTTTTATATCAGTATGGTTTAAATAAAGGGTTTGTTTGGCAGCAAACAGTTAAGTGGTAGTTTAACATGGTTGTATTTCATTGTTTTTATTTGCTCTTGATAATTTAGGGACGGAATGGAACTTTACGTAAATTTATTTTAAAAAAATTCCCCCTTTATAGATTCGTGAAACAATTTATTTAAAATTTGACCTCTCCAAATTGAATTTCAAGTGACAAGCACAATTACTGTCATCGCTGTTTATTATTCAGCAAGTATAAGCCCTAAACTTCTGGTTGGATGTTTATTGACAAAATATGTTTCAAATTTCGAAGGAAAAAAGCTAATTTTATGCAACCCAAATAAGGGGAAAAGACACTTCTGGAGAAAACCTGATTTAACCAATAAACATGGCAAAAGGAAAGGACCAATTTCTGGGTCAACCAACAAACGTGACTACGTGTGACCAATTTCTGTGGAAAAAAATCCCAATCAATCAAGTAATTAAAGACCATTTCCTGGGAAAGTTGAAATTGACCAACATTATGGCAACCGCATTTGACCAATTCCTGGGAAAATTAAAACCTTGCTAACCAACAAAAATGGCTACTAGATTTGACCAATTTTTGGGCATTCAAAATTACCCAACGAATATGACAACCAGCTTTGACCAATTTTAGGGTTATTTAAACTTAACCAACAAAAATAGCCACCGGATTTGACCATTTTGGGGGGGAAAGTTGTAATAACCAACAAAAGTGGGAAGTTCAAATTAACCAACAAACATGGCAACCAAATTTGACCAATTATTGGACAATTTGAAATTGACCAACAAATATGTAAACTACCCAACATTTAAACAAAAGGCATTACCCATTTTCTCGGCAAAGCGATTGCCCAATGCTTGTTGGGCAATAAATGACCAACTTTTTAACCTGTTGATATTTAGACCAACATTGGGCTAAAAGTTGGGCAAAATTTGCCCAATTTTTTTTAGAGTGTAGTTCTACTTCTTTTCTACTATGATACTTGGCACAGTCCCCACATCGGGATATCACACCAAGGCCCAAAGTAAGAAGAGCTGCTCAGTCTTAGCTCATGCAGGTTGGACGATACGTTTTACGGTAATATGTGCCATCTTGCCCGCGGTACAATTTTATGTGTTGCTGTGTACACATCGTCAATGGAAAACTTTGGCACTTCCAAGTTATCATGCATGCGGTCAGTCCAAAATGCGCCCGCGTCTATGCAACGTATGTTCTTTTTGCCCCACGCACAAGATGGCTCATATTACCGTGAAACACCTTATTGTCTTCATTGCATTGCGAGTAGGGTCTACGTATAGGGAGGTAGCTACAGAGTCCACTATAGAGTCCAACGAAAAAATATGCATAGCAGAGAGCTAACTGGGGCGCTAGAACTCGACATTTGGGATGTTTGTCTGTCATACTAGCGTCCCACTTAAGAAGTATTCTCATATTGTTTCAATTTTCAAAGTTCACCACAAAAGTCGCCAAAAAATCGCTTAAAATACTTGACAAAAATACCTTTGAAAGCACCTACTGGCTTATCCACATGTCAAAGACGAAGTCATGGGACATCAATGATACTCACAATTATTTTTTGGGTTGCAAATCCATGAAATTCAACCACTATAGCAAAGACATCATACTCATAGTTCATACAGCGATCGTTCAATGGCTGTGATTTAACGTATTGTCTACGGACGTACATACAAACACGTACGTGAAGCAGGGGACACGACCGTGACCTGCATCGACAAACAAACTCAGCATGTAGATCGAGGATGCACCAATGACTGTTTCATGACAAAGCATGCATTCACTGGACTAACGCTATGCATTTTTGCAGGCATACTCTTGTACTGCGCCTTGTCATGAAACAGTCATTGACATTGGTGCATTGGATCCCCCGATCTATATCTACACGCGGAGTTTGTTTTCGACGTAGATCATGGTCGTACGTGTTTGTATGTAGGCCTATATGTCCACAGACAACGCGTTGCAAATCACAGCCAGGCATAAACGTTATTGAATGATCGTTGTATGATGTCTGTGCTATAGTGGTTGAATTTAAGTGGTTTGATTTGCAACCCAAAAAATAACCGTTTCACGAAAGCTCCATTAGGCCTATGCCTACTTCATCTTTGACAATTATGGAGAAGCCAGTAGGGCCTAGGTGCTTTCAAAGGTATATTTGTCAAGTATTTTGCGTGATTTTTGGCAATTTTTTGGTTGAACTTTGGAAAATGAAATATTGAGAATAGGCATATACTGTATATGCCTACTTCTTTAGCATGTTTAGTGGGACGCTAGTACTTTAGTAGGCCTAGTACTAGTAGGCTATACTAGTAGTAGTACGACAGACCAACCAACATCCCAAATGTCAAAAAAGGAGTATATAGGCCTAGGGCTAGGCCTAAGTTCTAGCGCCCCAGTTACGATAGTGGGACTAGCCTAGGCCTAGGCCTACAATCACAATCATGACAATAAACATGATAAATTACAAACATGACAAATGGATTGGCCCCTTCCTCTTTTCTTGATCTTAGTGCTCTCCAACTCCCCTACTCCAAGTCTAAGATATTGCTGTTCCTGGCGATCATGGTGAGGGCCTATTCAGGCTATTGAGGCCCCTAATCTAATAATAGGCCTAGCAGGCCTCATTTCTTATACATGTAATACTATTCAGCGTTAGAGAAATGATGGTTAAGAAGAGACTGCGAGTTCGTTTTGGGCGATATATGATCATGAGCGCAGCTAGCCCCACTAGTGTGGCCGCGGTATGCTGCGCTGAATCAGAGGTTCAGCGCAGCATACCGCGGCCACACTCAGCGCAGCATACCGCGGCCACACTAGTGGGGCTAGAGCGCAGCGTAATAAGCCGGCCTGCTGCTGCCGGGCCGGGCCCCGTGAGTCGAGTGCAAGCAGCGGGTTCATCATTGCCAGGCACTGGCATGACTGGTCGGTCATGTCGGTCAACGTGACCGTCCGTGCACGGGGAAATGTGTTTGTAAAAGTACATGTAGCCTAGGCCTAATCATTTCAAGACTATTTCAAACTTATAGAATTATTTTTCTGCCAAGAAATTTTATTCGTAGGGCCTAATGCAATGAAGACGTCCAACTTAGGGTCATGCTAGGCTAGGCTAGCCTATCCTGCACTAAGCGCATGACATGTACACGATGTAACGTTAGACCTAAACTGCACGCAAAGTGCAGGCACGAATGTGTCATTTAATACTAAAAATAAACTTACCAATTGTCAGTAAATTAGCCGACTCGTCTGCTGTATACGGGACAATCTTTTTGGCTGATCGCCCCACCCCACACACTCGGGCAATCGGCATTATTCAGGCCTAAAATTCTAATAACCTTGGCCCAACCAATAAGCGCGCTTCCCTGAGCGTCGAGGCCTCAGACATGCGCAGTTGTTCAACATCTAACACCCTTTCGGATTCAATTACCGCGTCTCACTTGAAACTTAGTCTGTTGGTGTTATTTCAACACAATTTCAACACCGACAGATTTACATAATTTTGGTGTTGCAAATTTAACACCGCAGTTTTTGCAGTGTGTCCTCGAGCCTTCCGTCAAGCCGACAAGGTGATCCACAAGCCTGCTGAAATTGCTGAAGCCTTCAATGAGTTTTTCACTTCAGTTCATTCGCTTGCAGTCAATTGTCCAGCGACTCCACCACCGTGTTCCCTCCCTATCCCCGAACTCCCTCCAATCAGAAGAAATCTAGGATTTCTGACGAAATCGCTGCTAACTCTCAACCCTCATAAAGCTTATTGCGCTTGATGAATTCCTCACTTGCACAGGGTGCTCTCCCCATGGACTGGAAACTTTCAAACATCACACCTGTGTTCAAGTCCGCCAACCGAACTGATATTACGAATTACCGTCCAATTGCCCTAACTTCCGTTGTGTGTAAGGTGATTGAGAAGGCTGTGGCAAATGGTATTCATGATCATGTGTCCTCCTTTTGCCTTGGCAATGATAAACAACATGGTTTCTCAGCCCGAAAATCGTGTGTGACACAGCTAACTAATGCCATCCACGACTGGGCTACAATCCTGGACAAGCCACGCCCACCTATAATTGACATTGCTTGCCTAGACTTTTCTAAGGCATTTGACATGATGCCTTATCACACGGTACTAGAGAAACTCGCTCGCAATTTCAACATACGGGGTCAACAATGGATGTTGTTGAAATCTTTTGTGACTGGGCGTCAGCAATGTGTTATGTATCGTGGCTCTTTTTCATCATGGTCACCAGTCACATCCGGTGTCCCCCAAGGAAGTGTGCTCGGCCCTCTGCTATTCAACCTGTTTATCACCGATATATCTAATAACCTTTCTTCCAAGTGTCGGCTTTTTGCAGATGACACCCTCATTTACCGGCCAATTCTTTCGCCCCGAGATGAACTCAACTTCCAATCGGACCTTGATGCTCTTGCCCATTGGAGCATAAAAAATGGAATGAAACTCAACCAGGGAAAGTCCAAGATAATGCACATGACGCGTACAAAGAAAACAATAGTCCTCCCACACTACACTCTCCAAGAAATACCCCTCACAGTTGCCCCTACCTTCAAGTATCTTGGAGTAATCGTGAACAATAAGCTAACATGGACTGACCACGTCGATGCTGTTGTGTCTACAGCTAACAAAACTTTGGGCTTCATATGGCATATCGCAGGTGCATCATCGTCCAAGTGTTACAACTGATTATGTAGTAACCAACCGAAAACGTATCACCAACCGATAATGTATCACAAATTGACCGATATTGTATCACTAACCGATAATGTACCAAAAATTGACTGATAGTGTAGTAAAATTTGTATCCCATAATGTATCACGTGTCGACGGATAATGTAACTACAAAATAAGTGTATCCGATAATGTATCACCACGGAACGGATACTGTATCAACCGAAAATGTATCAAAAATCAACCGATAATGCATCAGTATTGGGAAAAGGTGGAAATATTGCAAATTAATTAAAGTCTAATAAGTGCCTTTACTATAATAAGTCCCCACTCGAGAAAGTTTATCATTAAGAATATTAATTTGGGAGGTAGGGAGTTGCTCTGGTTTGGAGACTCTCTACTTCCAAGTGGGCCTAGGCTAGTGGCGTATCCAGCTTTTGATGTCAAGGGGGGGGGGGGTAACCGCACTTGCCTATCCGCGCCGAAATGTGGACAAGTTCTTTTCTCCGGACACTTGGCCTCCATATGGGCTCCGTGCTGCGACACAAGAGGGCGCGTTTTACCACTTTTGAGAGCCCCATGGACGTACAGGACCATTGATCTCCGTATTGAGATCAATGGACGGGACACAGCATGTGCGTACTGTACTGTACTGGTTCGCGCGCAAAGTTCCATACCACTTCCAGAATGTGCCAGAATGTGGCTAGTACATAGCAGCTGCAGCGTCTTCGCATGAGCGCCAGGCAACGTCGGCGCGCGCATACGTTCAATTTAACTTGCGATGGTCTCCCAGACTGTTCCCTCCCCCAATAACTTTGCATCATTCAAAATACGCGCTGTGCATGAACCGGGAACACATACGAGTGGCGAGGCATGTGTATAACAAAACTACCATTTTAAATGACCATGTAACTTGAGCTGTAACAAAAGATACAATGTAACAAGTTTACCGGATTTAGGCGGCAATCGTCGAAGATAGTCTAGATGCGATCAAGCTTCATGGGTCCCCTGTCGACCCCAGTCGATTTTTTTTCTTACAGATTTGAAAAGGGTACAATCACAGCATTACTGCTCATTTAGTGGAGGGATGGGAGGGGGGGTTTAAGGGGAGAGGGTCGATGAGGGGGGAGGGGGGGGGTCGTGCCATATTTTCAACGGGGAGCGCTGATAAAATCCTACAATCATGTACACAATATTACTGTACCGTACAAAATAATGCCCCAGCTTTTTGTAGGGGGGCGCAGCACCGTTTGCATGTGACATTCATTTGTTATTTGTCTACCCACTGACTTCAGTTTGTTCAACCCACACAGTTTGGAGTCCAAACGTCACGAACCTGCCGCTTCCTTGAGGCCAACACAGGCGCGGATCCAAGGGGGGGGGGGGGTTCCCCCGCTGTGTCCCAAAACAAATTGCATACAAATTCCTTAAAAAATAATGCACCCCCCCCCTCCTCTGCTGTGACACCCCCAAAACATTACTGGTATAATGTCCGCCTGTTCAAAATACGGACGGAGGCAGCTTAGATAGGGTGTATTTCTACACCATTCTGTAATGCACTGTTAATAACTGTCAAATTTGAACAGCGTCCCCTATTGAAACATGATACCCTTCCCAAAGTTTTTGATTTTACGGAGGCCAAGTGTCCGGAAAAAAAAAATCCCGTGTACATTTTCAGATTGTTTTGCTGATGAACCCCCCCCCCCCCCGCGAAAATTCATGGATCCGCCCCTGCAACAGTTGCGTAAATCTGTGCTTGGGACTTGGGGGATAGCTTTAAAAAAAAGTCCTGGCCGTGAAATACAAACGGGGGGGGGGGGGGGCCTTGCTGGAGACCACATGACACTGGGGGCGCTGTTCATGATACAGACGTCCCAGCGCATTTCAAGCTATTTGTATTTTTCTCCCTTTCTCAGTACTATTTAATACATTTCGTCGGTTGGAAAGTTTGAAAAATACCTCAAAATCTGCCCTTTTTCTCTAAATACAAAATAATCGGGGTGGTGGTGATCCCAGACCCCCTCCCTGGTCAAAACGTGGGGCGGGATAATCAGACATAAAATAAACATTTGTGTACACCTTTTCCCCATACCGATACATTATCGGTTGATTTTTGATACATTATCGGTTGATACAGTATCCGTTCCGTGGTGATACATTATCGGATACACTTATTTTGTAGTTACATTATCCGTCGACACGTGATACATTATCGGAACAAATTTTACTACACTATTAGTCAATTTTTGGTACATTATCGGTTAGTGATACAATATCTGTCAATTTGTGATACATTATCGGTTGGTGATACGTTATCGGTTGGTTACTGCATTATCAGTTGTAACACCAAGGCTCTCTTGTCACTCTACCGAACCCTAGTCCTGCCTGTGCTTGAGTATGGGTTGCCTGCCTGGTGCCCATACACAGCCACGTTGGCATCCAAACTCGAGCGAGTGCAAAGACGAGCCACTAGGATGATCCTAAAGCAACAGAGAGGAGCCATGACCTATGAGGACAGACTGCATACACTGAACTGGTTAAGCCTTGAAACTAGACGACACAAACTCACTGTTCAATTTATCATTAAATGTTTGTTTGGCCTCATTGATTGTCTCAGTATTACATCCCATACAGTAGTCAATACCCATCACCTGGACACAGTTTCATTTAATCACTATTACGCCAGAACCCTAAGTCTAAGGAATTCCCCTGTTCATGCTTTTCCTCGTATATGGAGTAATCTCCCAATCCACGTTAAGGACTAATTGATATTCATTTCAGTGTTTAAATCGTGAATTATGTGCTAATTTTATTGATGGTTAAATGCCTGTAATGTTTTGTCTATTTGTTGATTTTGATCTAAATTGTGTTTTGGATATTGGTTGAGAGGGGAGGTTTGGCCGAGTCGGGATTCGGGCCCGGGACCTCTGTATTGCTGTTCCAGCGCTGGAACGGTAGTCAAGGGGTCTCGCGTTCGGGTCCTGGTTCGGTCAGATTTCTCTGCTCAACTACTATTCATTTCAAATTATACCAGTCAGTTTTCTTTCCTTCATGAATCATTTATTTTTTTTTATTTTTTTTTCGTATAGAGTTCTCTAATTAACTTTTGGTTTGTTTGTTTGTTTGTTTGTTTGTCTGTTGGGCTGTTTGTCGTTTGTTTGTTTTTTGTTAATATGTTTTGTTTTTTTGTTTTACGTTTGTACATGTATTAGCCTGTTCGTATAATTGTAATTTTGCTTGTCTGTTTGCATGTGTACGGTATCTGTTTGTTTTTTTCTGTATGGTTTAATCTGATTGTTCTTGCCTTGTTTTGATGCTTTTTTTTTAGCTCGTTTGAATGTTTCATTGCTTACTTGTTTATCACTTATTGTGTTTCTTACTGAATTATTATAATTATGCTACTTTTTTATTTTCATTTAAATTCATTTACATATTTAGCGGATATTTATTTACCCATTTATTTATTCATATATATTACCCTCCATTATTATAGCATTTTTAATTTCCAGATTTATTTTTAACTTCTCATATTACTTGTATTTAATAGTTATATTTTAAAGTTATTTCATGTTACCAACCTAGGATTGGATGAACAGGCTTTTGAGTCACAGTGTTTTCACTTTTGTTCATCCTGGCCATCTTAGATTGGAATGTCTTTACTCTGCTTGTTGAACTCCCTCCCACTTCCACTCTTCCCCAATCCGCTCCCCTTCTATACATTCCTCATCCCCACCCCCATTTTTTCCCCATCTCATTCTTACCTACTGTACCTATACACATCTATTCTTTTGATTGGTATTTGTTTCACAATTTATCTTTCATCTTGACTGTCCTTGATGTATGACATTTCTTACCTTGTATGTACATGTACATGTTTGTATTTTGAATGTTTTGGCCGAATAAATAATAATAATAATACTAATAATAACCTGGGCAAATTTATGTATAGGTTTACACACAATGCATTACCTACTTGTTTCAACCCCTTCTTTATGCTCACATCTGATATTCATTTGTATAATACCCGAGGCACTAGTAGGAGAAATTTATATGTCCAATTCAACAGAACAACATTGTCTAAAAATAGCGTTATTCAACGTGGTACATCATACTTGAATAGTCCAGATGACTTTTTAAAATCAGCACCTTCCTTCTCTGTCTTTGTTATAAATCTTAGATCAAATCTACTCAATTCTTATTCGAACAATTTATGAATCTAGATGCATGCTCTCGTCTCATACCAGGCTGTGCTTTTCTACGTTTATTCGAATAACTAGTTATAATTTATGAATCTAGATGTATGCCCTCGTCTCATACCAGTTTGTGTTTTTCTAGGTTGTGTCTTTGTGTGTCTCACGGTTGTCCATTTTGTCCTTTGTCACTGTCTCTGTTTTTCTTGGTCATGTCCACTTGTCTGTCGATAGGTTAGGGTACAAAAGCGTGACGCTTCACTTTATACCTAAATGTTGTCGTAAATTTGTTCTAGTATTGATCCATGTACATTATTATACACAATTACACACCTCCTTGCATTTTCCTCTGTATAATATGTTTACACGGCATTGTAACATTTTATTGTGTGGAAATGGCAACATTGAAATAAATGTTTCTACTACTACGATTGCAGTGATGCTAGCCATTGCATAGAGAACTGTGCAGTGCTGGCCAGCAAGCCATATGAAGAGAGAATTAAGTTCTGCCGTGCCAAGGGGCTAGGATTTGGGTGCATGCGTGCATCATCACATCTTCCAAGAGACTATAAGAAAAGACAGAAGTGCAGTATTTGTCGACGGTGGCATCCTACAGTGCTACACAGAGAATGGAAAACCCCCAACAACCTGATGCTTCACCAGTCAGTGCCGTCGATGAAAAGCAAACTCGGCCAAATGAAGAGACGGAGGTAAAGGACAATGTAAAATGCGGTTTAACAAGCTCCGTCAATGTGTGTCCCACTGAATCACTCCCAGGGGTGGTTCCAGTCATCCTGAGGTCATTCCTGAGGAATGCAGACCAAAACCTATGCATTCTTGGACTCCGGCAGTAATGCAGTCTTCTGTGCTGATGCAGTGGTGACCCGGCTTGGTGAGAAAGGAAGGACAGTCAACATACAAGTACAAACTTTGACGGACGAGAAGGTGGTGAAGGGTCGTGTTTTGTCGAATCTTGAGATAATGAACCTAAAGAGCCAAACAGTCATCAGTCTTCCAGAAGTCTACACCCAGACACAAATCCCGGTAGTCAGAGAAGACATCCTCACCAAAGATGACTTGAAGGAATGGCAGTACTTGGACAGAGTTGACACCATGCAAAAATTCATATTTCTGCGCGTGGAAACGGTTACCCAAATCAGTATGGAAAACAACCCGTTTTCTTGCCAATTCCGTCCGTCTCCGGCGATCAATTACCTATCCAATTACCATTAGTTTACTGGCTAAGTGAGTGCACCCATCGCTCCCTCGATTTACGCACCTATGGAAGCTAAAAATGGAAATCCATGTACAGTTTCCAACGTTTGCTGTGCTTTTGTAAAGCATGGAAACGTGCTCAAGGACATTCGTTAATTGAGTATTATATTCAGCCATAATTATGAAAAAATGTGTGAAATATATCAGTTTAACAAAGGCTTCCCAATAATACATATCTTTTTTGATTAATTGAATTATTCCATCCTTTAGTCACCCTGTTCCCCAGAAATAATCCTCAAAAAAGGCTATATTGTTCAACAATACATGTGTATTTACAAAAACTACATGCATAAGGACTACATGTATAGCTTGCACCGCCCACTCCAAGGCCTGAGAATCCATGTTTTCGATAAAAAAAATGCCAGTTACAGGTCTCCCGCCAAAGTTTAGGCACTGTGTGGGTCGTGCTTTTGATTGACCTCGCGCAACCGGCTGGGACCGAGTCATAATGATGTGGGTTGTCAGGACAAGGCCAGCATATACATGTAGATGGGTAAAAGCCGCTGTGGAAGATTTGGAAAACTATTCACTATTTTGCACATGCATCGTTATAAAAAAAATATTCTCTGGTGATAATTAATTTTCATGACAGTTTTGGGACAGAACAAGCACATCACTCATTTGCATTTTCATTGCATAAAAAACTCTTTCAGGAAAATGTAAGCCACAAAGTTCAGTAACTATATAGACGTGTTATTCACCATGTTTTCACATTGTACTGCAGACTCCTTTTGTTGAAAAATGACTGCATATACATGTAATTAAGAACAAAGTATAAGCTTGCATGTGAATAGTGCGGAACTCTTATTTTGAAGGATTAACTAGGAACAGCTTTTTGTCTTTCATTAATCCCAAAATTAGGATCCATTACTAATTACACAGGTCTCGCTTTCAAAAGAAAAAAATAGCTTAACTTAATGATTTCTGTTTATCCATCCACCAATCTCTGTGCATGGAACACCAGGATCGAACTAAAAGCCATCACCCATTGCCAGCACAGAGCTCCAGGATCGGGAAAAACTAGCTGCTATTTGCATCTTTTTTTCTTCAAAAATTCGGAAAAGAAGTCTGTTTTGAAAAATTATGAAATTAAATAAAAGTGCATAGGCCTATGCATGATTTCAACAGTAATCAGTATATGGATTGGACTGGACTAACTAATAAAAAACATTTTCCTTGGCTGACTGACGCAACAACTGTTCCAACTTTTCACACGCATGCTTGACATGACTGTAACAAGAGCAAAGCAATTTTTCACACCAGATAGAATTATCCTGTGTCGACATAAAGAAATACATGTTTACATGAATACAGCACACTTAGGGATGGACAATTCAACCTTTCTACCTCACAGGCGTATATCGAGAGTTTACAGAATGTTTGATAGATTAGTTGTTTCTTTTTACAACCAAGCAAATTATAAATGTGTTAGTTCCAATGGCCTTTTTGTTGCGAAGTATGTACTAAGTTGTACATGTACATGCATTTTTACAACGCGCGTAGTTTAAGCTCCGCCCACTCCAGGGCCTGAAAATGATGTCATTGATAAAAATGCCAGTTGCAGGTCTCCCGCCAAAGTTTAGGCACTGTGTGGGTCGTGTCTTTGATTGACCTCGCGCAACCGGCTGGGATTTATGACCGACGGAGTCATAATTATGTGGGTTGTCAGGAGAAGGCCAGGATAGATGGGTAAAAATCGCTGTGGAAGATTTAGAAAACCATTCACTTTTTGCAAATGTATTTGCATCGCATAAAGAACCCTTTCATGAAAATGTAAGCCACAAAATTCATTAACTATATAGACGTGTTATTCACCATGTTTTCACATTGTACTGCAGACTCCTTTTGTTGAAAAATGAATGCAAATACATGTAATTAAGAACAAAGTATGAGCTTGCATGTGAATAGTGCGGAACTCTTATTTTGAAGGATTCACAAGGAACAGCTTTTTGTCTTTCATTAATCCCAAAATTAGGATCCATTACTGATTACACAGGTCTCGCTTTCAAAAGAAAAATAGCTTAATTTAATGATTTCTGTTTATCCATCCACCAATCTCTGTGCATGGAACACCAGGATCGAACTAAAAGCCATCACCCATTGCCAGCACAGAGCTCCAGGATCGGGAAAAACTAGCTGCTATTTGCATCTTTTTTTCTTCAAAAATTCGGAAAAGAAGTCTGTTTTCGAAAAATTATGAAATTAAAAAAAGTGCATAGGCCTATGCATGATTTCAACAGTAATCAGTATATGGATTGGACTGGACTAACTAATAAACAACATTTTCCTTGGCTGACTGACGCAACAAATGTTCCAAACTTTTCACACGCATGCTTGACATGACTATAACAAGAGCAAAGCAATTATTCACACCAGATAGAATTATCCTGTGTTGACATAAAGAAATACATGTTTACATGAATACAGCACGATTACGGATGGACAATTCAACCTTTCTACCTCACAGGCGTATATCGAGAGTTTACAGAATGTTTGATACATTAGTTGTTTCTTTTTACAACCAAGCAAATTATAAATGTGTAAGTTCCAATGGCCTTTTTGTTACAAAGTACTGTATGTAGTTGTACTTGTACATGTACATACTTATTTGTACATGTAATGTACGTACATGTAGTGTACATGTGTGTACATGTACATGTACAGACATTTTTTACAACGCGCGTAGTTTAAGCTCCGCCCACTCCAGGGCCTGAAAAAGATGTCATTGATAAAAATGCCAGTTGCAGGTCTCCCGCCAAAGTTTAGGCACTGAGTGGGTTGTGTCTTTGATTGACCCCGCGCAACCGGCTGGGATTTATGACCGACGGAGTCACAATTATGTGGGTTGTCAGGAGAAGGCCAGCATAGATGGGTAAAAACCGCTGTGGAAGATTTGGAAAACCATTCACTATTTTGCAAATGCATTTTCATCGCATAAAGAACCCTTTCGTGAAAATGTAAGCCGCAAAATTCATTAACTATATAGACGTGTTATTCACCATGTTTTCACATTGTACTGCAGACTCCTTTTGTTGAAAAATGAATGCATATACATGTAATTAAGAACAAAATATGAGCTTGCATGTGAATAGTGCGAAACTCTTATTTTCAAGGATTAACAAGGAACAGCTTTTTGTATTTCATCAATCCCAAAATTAAGATCCATTACTGATTACACAAGTCTCGCTTTCAAAAGAAAAAAATAGCTTAACTTAATGATTTCTGTTTATCCATCCACCAATCTCTGTGCATGGAACACCAGGATCGAACTAAAAGCCATCACCCATTGCCAGCACAGAGCTCCAGGATCGGGAAAAACTAGCTGCTATTTGCATCTCTTTTTTTTTCTTCAAAAATTCGGAAAAGAAGTCTGTTTTGAAAAATTGTGTAATTAAAAAATGGGAATATAGCCTATGCCTTTGCAAAATTTCAACAGGAATCAGTACATGGATTGGTTGGTTGGTTGGCCGCATAAGATCCAGAGGGGATCATGCTACCGCTCCTTGGGCTGATTGTTTTCGGCGCGCCCGTCCTTCCTTGCGTCACTTCTTCTCCGCCGCATCCGCTCCCTCATGGACTGCTTTCCGCCATGCTCCCCTCACAGCACATAGCTCCTCCACTCCCCGTTCCTTGATCTGGCAGTGTCGTAGGTCGTCCCGTACGCGGTCTTGGAAACGGAGTAGAGGTCTTCCACGAACTCGGGCTCCAGTGCTGACTTCGCTGAAAAGAGTCCTCTTGGGAAGACGGTCTTGCGGCATCCTACATACATGTCCAAACCATCTGAGCCGGCGCTCTGTGAGGATAGAATGCATGCTTGCGCCTTGAGTGCGCTGCAGAAACTCTGCGTTTGACACACGGTCCCACCACATGACGCCTAGAATCCTCCTCAGATTGCGCAGGTGGAAGCTGTTGAGCCTGGTGATCTGCGCAGCATAGGCCGACCAGGCCTCAGACCCATACAGCAGTGTAGGCAAAACACACGCTTTGTAGACTGCCATCTTTGTCTTTAGCCTAAGCTTCTTGTTTGCCCACATGGATTGGACTGGACTAAATAATAAACAACATTTTCCTTGGCTGACTGACGCAACAACTGTTCCAAACTTTTCACACGCATGCTTGACATGACTACAACAAGAGAAAAGCAATTATTCACACCAGATAAAGTTATCTTGTGTTGACATAAAGAAATACATGTATTTACATGAATACAGCACACTCAAGGATGAGCAGTTCAAATGTTCGATCTCACAAATTCTAGTTTTCAAATACAGGTCAGTAGTTGTTTCTTTGTATAACCACTCAAATTATAAATGTGGAAGTCCCAATGGCTTTTTTGCTACAAAGTACATGTACTGTACATGTACATGTACATGTATTTTACTACGCGCGTAGTTTAGGCTCCGCCCACTCCACTGCCTGAGAATCATGTCATTGATAAATATGCCAGTTACAGATTTCCCGCCAAAGTTTAGACACTGTGTGGGTCGTGTTTTCTGATTTACCTCAGTGACCTTGGGCAACCACCTGACATATACAACAGTTAGAAACATATAGAAACAGTTGTGAAACAAAAAAGCCTCCCCGACATGATTCGTAATTTGTCAGGAAACTGTAGGCTACAACTGGTACAAGAGCCAGTACCAATATCGACGTGTTTTCCACACAGGTTACTTTTGTTAATGATGCGAATGCATAATAAAAAAATAATAATATGAGCTTGTCTGTAAATAGAACGGAACTCTTCGTTTTTTTTAAGGGTTAATAACATACAACAACATTTTTCTGTAATAAATTCCAAAATTAGGAACAGAAAAGATATGAATCCCTTATTGGTTGCAAAAGTCTCGATTTTAAAAGAACAATTGCTTCACTTAAAATCATTTGTGTTTATACTGTGTACCCATCCATGTGCAGGATCGAACTGAAAACCATCACACATGTTAGGCACAGAGCTCCAGGATCGCAAAACACTACTAATACTTCCTTTCTGTTATTGTTCGAGGAGATTCGAAAAACTGTCTGTTTTTAATACTTTTGTTGCAACAATTTGAAAGCTACGATGTATTTCTCTCAACGGTCATCAGTCTGGATTTGGCTGGGCTACAAAAAACATAGTCCACGGCAAACTGATGCAACAACTGTATGTCCCTCGAAAACCATTTCCTAACTATTTACACACATGTTTGACGTGACTAAAAAGAGAAAGGCATTACATTACAAAAGGTAGAGCATAGAGTTATCTTGTGTTGCCATAAAAAAAACAGTAATGAATACAGCATTATTATCATCATGAAGCTAAAGTAAGAGCAGTTCAATTTTAACGATGAAACTACATAACGACAAAAATTATGGTAATTCGTAATTGCGTGTGGCTTTTGTAACTATGCCGGGCCTGCAGGTCTGAGGATAAAAATCTATTATACAATAATTGGGTTTTATTCATTAACCATCCAAATTCGTGCAAGTTTCACTGGCCTTTTTGTAGTAAATTATTTGTATAATATTTCACTTTACGCGTACTTTAAGCTCCGCCCATTCCGAGACCGGTGTGCCACATGTCATTAGTAAAGAATGCCGCCAAAAAAAAGTAGGCACTGTGTGGGTTGTGTATTTGACCTCGCGCAGCAGCTGGGATCCATACGCGATTGAGCCGTGTGTGGTTAAGGACAATGGTTCCGTTTATTAAGTGTATATGTATTTCTAGAAAACTGTATTTCTAGAAAAAATGCATGTATACCCTGACGATTATTAATTTTCTATGACAGTTTTAGGGCATAATAAGTCTTCCGACATCGTTGGCATTTTCATCAATAAAGAACCCTTTCACTTTTCAGGAAACTGTATTATAGTGTATAGCAAGAAAGTAGGTCTAACTATATAAAAGTGTTTTTCACATAATGCAGATCTCTTTTGTTAATGTTACGATTGAAGATAATAATGAAAAACGAAATATGAGCTTACATCAGTTGCATATATGAATAGTGGGACTCTTATTGTCCGGGGTTAACATCGAACAGCCTCTTTTCTGCTATAACTTCCAAAAGCAACCCCCCCCCCACAAAAAAAAAACCACATCAATGCATTACTGATTACACGAATCTCGATTTCAAAAATAAACTCGCTTCACTTTAATATGATTTCTGTTACTATTACTGTGTATCCATCCACCAATCTCTGTGCATGGCACACCGAAATCGAACTGAAAGGCATCACCCATTGCCAGCACAGAGCTCAAGGATCGGGAAACCGATTGCAAACATTCGAAAAAGAAGTATGCTTATGCTCTCGAAAATTTAAAACAATAATGTATGTTTTAACGGTCAAGGGTAAGTTCTGTGATAAAGCAAAGTACAGGTAAAGCTATATTCTTGATAAACTTAAGCACAAAAATTGAAAAAAAAGACCACACTTTTCACACGCAGGCATGCTCGAGTAGTCAATTATTGTAACCACAGGTAAATTTCGCTGAAGTTGGCATGCAGAAATATTTATTAATGAATACAACGTGCGTGTAATTCTAATTTAAGGAGAAATAGTGAAGAGGTAGAGGTTAGGGTGCCGGTGGAGTTTCTCATTTGTTTTTAGCTCTTAAAACATCAAAACATCAAAAGACTAGAGGTATGCGTTTGTGGACAAACGCAAGCTGTTTCGGCTGTGAGGTGTGTTGATGAAATGACGACATCACCTCAAATTTCATAGATATTTGATACGTACATTAGTTACATGCATTTGGAATCTCTAGTTATACAAATACCGTACAATATAGGCCCTGACAATTATCCCTTTAATGACGGCACATGACGTGATAATGTTTAAAGCAAATCCAAGTTCAAAGCCAATTGAACTAGCACTTTCAGAAATAAATGTTCTGAAATATAATAAATACTATAACTTGAATGTTTGGTCACATGGTATGCGATGACGTCATGAACACGTCATCACGGTGTGATCATGACGTATAATGTGGTTTTGTACTCATAACACACCCTGGAATACTTGCGTACCAGCTTTGAACCCAATCGCACTGGTACGTCCTAGAGATAGAGAATCTTGAATACTTAATAGCCGTCAGGTGATATTGTACAATGGTACGTACGTCATGGTGACGGAAATTGTTTTTGAGCCATCAGTGTGTGGTATTGTAAAATCTGATCTGATCGATCAGCTTTAGCAAATTGCCAAAATATAATTATTAGCTGAAGAAAACATGTAATCCTGTTTGTATCTAGCCCCCTAAAAGCCATGGCTAACCTCCAACACGGAGTGGCCTGTCATGAAATTTGGCCTGCGTGTCATTTTGCTTGTGTCGATCTGTGATTTTGGCCTTGCATGTATTGTCCTGGCTATGGCCATGAGTGCCGGACCAATACAGTTGCACGTCACGTACATTTTTGGACGTTTCATCACAGGAAACACCAGAGGGCAGCAAACAACTTTAACAGTAACATGATTCGTGTTGGGAGTCAAAATACCAATAGTACTGAGCAGACGAGAAGGGAATTAAATTTAACGACGTCTTGGAAAGAATTCCATATACGAACTCCAGTTATTTTCCTAGATATGACTTGAAAAGCACCAAAAGTTGTAAATCTGACAAAGAAACGGAAATTTAGGAGGGGAAAAAATGAAGATTTTCTTTAAAAATACTTCGACGTTTCCTGTCATGGCCCATAGAGGTGGAGGCTTAAATGGAATTCTTTCCATTGTTCCTAACGTGGCGCACTTGAACAAATCCCCCCAAATCCCACATTAACATTGAAGAAATTCTTTAAAGTTGTTAACTTCTGTCATGATTATCCCAACTCACAATCCCAACTCACATACCCAACTACAAGTTTGTCACATTACGTAAGCCGCATGAATCTGTGGCATCATGACTGTACCGCGTAGAGTGCGCGGGGACCTGGCCAGCTGTAAGGCGGCAAGGCATGCACATGCACGCTGTCAAAATGTCAAGTTTGGATAACGGTCGAGTTGTCCACCCCATGGGTACAAAGCCTATGGAGAAAACAACGTGCACAATGTCTATGGAGAAAAGAACGTGTACAAACCCTATGGAGAAAAGAACGTGTACAAACCCTATGGAGAAAAGAACGTGTACAAAACCTATGGAGAAAAGAACGTGTACAAACCCTATGGAGAAAAGAACGTGTACAAACCCTATGGGGCAAAATGCATCTTTGATGTGACGTAACTTGACTCTTGATGATGTCACGATCACGAATTTCGTTTAGGACCATCTGTGGGTGGTGGTCTAAGTATGAATTAAGTTTAAAGTCGATCGGATTTACGAAGATGCCAAACTGGAGTGTTTTAAAACGTGTACAAAACATATGGGCAAAAATACATCTTTAATGTGACGTAACCTGACACCTGATGACGTCACGATCACAAATTTCTTCTAGGACCATATCTGTGGGTGGTGGTCCAACTGCGTTTCCAACCTCATCCCCAGTGTTTACTTTATTTCCAACTGCGTTTCCAATAGAGCAGGTAGTGGTGTGCGCGTACAGCTCGACACTCTGGGGACGAGGTTGGCTTGTCGTATGAACGTCGAGAACACGTTTTATTGTAGTCGCTCACGGTGCACGTGCAAGTAGTTTTGAGCTGAGCTAGCTTCGTCATCATTTTTTTGCATTTGGTGGAATCGATCGAATCATCGATGTAAGTATCAATTGTTGTTAATTGTTGTTACAAGTATTTGGAGAGAATTTTGTATATAGCGGTATGGGTATGAATGGATATATATAACTTTTTTCCACTGATTTGACTAGGCCTAGTGGCCTATAATTGGTGCTGGTTTAGGCCGCGCCTATGTATGTATAGTGTAAAATGTTGGCTGTGCTGTGGTTGCAGTGTATAATGTAGCCTCACAAGTGTGGCCTACACTGCAGTAGTAAAGGGCATGATGTGATTTTCTATTCAACTTGGACACAGTCTGTAGCAGGATGTGATTTAAAAAAAGCTTGAAAATCAAATCGAAATGGTGCAAATTCAGATCCTCTTCCAAATTAGGTTAACATCTTGTATTAATTTTAGCATGGATTAAGTTAGCCCCACTAGTGTGGCCGTTGGTATGCTGCGCTGAACCTCTGGCCACACACCGTGGTACCGCGTGCTACTGAGGACGAAGTTTTCAAAAAAAATACGCTCAGTTTCTTACTTTCTTATGGTTGTATTCAATGATGTTTCATCTATCAATTCTGGGATACTTAGGTGTAATGATGTTCAATTTTCCAAGATATTTGTGAATTTTCCTGGAGCCCATATGCAGTCGTGAAACATCTGGTGATGGCAGCCATTTTGAATGTGTCAAGAGATGACCTCAAGCTGTGATGTCGCGTTTATGCAAATTGCTTGTCGAGCGAGGGCGCGAGTTGCAAATGCGCGGCTGTTTCCTGTACCATGCATTTATCGTCTGGGGGCCATGTGCACTGATCTCTATTCAGGATCCATGGCACAGGAAACAGCCGTTGCATTTGCAACTCGCGCCCTCGCTCGACAAACAATTTGCATAAACGCGACGTCACAGCTTGAGGTCATCTCTTGTCACATTCAAAATGGCTGCCATCACCAGATGTTTCACGAGTGCATATGGGCTCCAGAAAGATTGAAGAATATCTTGGAAAATTGAACATCATTACACCTAAGCATTCCAAAAGTGATAGATGGGACATCATAGAATACAACTGTCGAGCGCAAAGTGAGTCCCCCGCGCAAGTTTAAACTTGCGCGCGCAAGTTTAAACCTGCGCGCACGCAAGTTTAAACTTGCGCGTGCATTCATTTCTTTGCTACAAATTGCGCACGCAAGTTTAAACTTGCGCACTGCATAGATTTTCCCGGCGGCCACGCATACAGAGCCGCTAAACTATTTTGCCCCTGGGTATACTCATGCAGATCACCGGCGGCGGAAACGGGGGCAGAGGGGCAGTTGCCCCCCGCTTTTGAATAGGTAGCTATTTTGCTCCCCACTTTTTACCAGGAGCGATTTTAAAAAACGAGGTTAATTAAAATGATACTGGGGGTAAAAAAGATTTTTGAACACGTGTCTAATTATCGGGCCCTATTAATAGTATTATGTACTACACTGTATCTTTTGCTCAGAAAATATTGGTTAAAGTGGTCATTTTTTAATATGAATTATTGAGCCTGCAATAAAAAATATTTGTTAAAGTAATACATTTAATTAATTAATCAAATTAGTAATGCATTCATTAATTTTTTTTCAAATTATGCATTTTTGAAGTGTACACAGCGCTCCAAATGTTATGCAAGTATTTCTAAAAACAATATGAATTATTGTAATGTACAATTTATTAATTGTTAAATTAATTAGTATTTTTTTAAGAGTAAGTACTTTTTTAATTGTAGAATACATAACCATTTAAAAAAATAATGTAAATGATTAGTATAATGTCAAAACTTAAACAATTGAAGGGATCATAATCATTCTTTTTACGTTAACAACGGGTTACACCTAGGAAATTATGATTTATTTACATTCAAGAATATAAATAAAATGCTAATTAGGTTTACAAAGCAAAAAACTTGAAGCTGGTCTCCATTTTTGAAGAGCTTCAGTACACTTTCCAAGCAATCGCCGCTAGTGTGCTTAAGTTGATTGCTTGCCCGGTCCCCTTCCTGGCCCCGCCCCCACGTACCCTTAAACAACTTCTCTGATAAGCACTGCTAAATCTCAATGTTTCTTTGACGCTAATTGAATTCCCCTTTTTATTTATTTCTGTATTCATTCATTTATTCCATTATTTCTCCATGTACTTGTGTTTTCAAAAAAAAATTCTTCATCAATGAAAATCCCGCCCGCAAAAGAAGGTTGCGATCGCCTTTGCGCAAGTTTAAACTTGCGCACGCAAATTAAAATGGCGCGGTGTAATTTGCGTGCTTCAGGAGTCCCTCGCGCAAGTTTAAACTTGCGCGCGCAAGTTTAAACTTGCGTGGGGGACTCAAATTGCGCTTGACACAACCATATGTAAGAAACGGACCGCAGTTTTTATGAAAATGTCCTCAGTAGTGCGCGGACCACGGTGTGTGGCTTTAATTAGGTTCAGAGCAGCATACCGACGGCTACACTAGTGGGGCTAGGATTAAGTTGCATTTACAGCTTGGCGTTGGCCTTGTCAAAATTGCATTGTATGTCTGGGCCGTGGTTCTCCCTGGATATTGTATGCCAAGGAGGATTAACTGCATCATTCACTGATCACATGTTAGCTTTAGTGCTTAACAAACAAGGATTACAACTGCTACAGTGACAATGATAAAACTAGGCTAAACTGGTAATTGAGTTTACTGTTGGTGTTGGTGAGTACACTGTAGATGCATGGTCCAATGCATACCGTAATTTTCGGAATATAAGCCGCGCGGCGTATAAGCCGCAGTATGCAAAAATCTGCAAATTAAGATTTGAAGTTGGCGTATAAGTCGCACCAGCGTATAAGCCGCACCGACCGCAGTGGTTTCAATTTTGTAGGGCCTCCAAATTCTAGTCAAAATGCTCTGAACCAGTTCCATTTACACTACGAAAGCTATAAAAAGGGCCACAAAAGTCATATGAAATCATTCACAGTTGATACTCTTACAATAATACAAACAAATATGGAAAATGATGATGAGAAATAAACATTGGGAATTACTGCCGGCTGCCCCGTCTGGTCCCCGGCCTAAAACGTTAGCGCATGGCCCAGCAGCTAGCGCCGGCAAATGATATTATTTTCCCCCAGCACTTGAGATATACGTGTATGTAACCCACCGTGTGTCGTCTGACTGGAGGCTACAAATGCTGCTTTGTGGCAACAGATGCTGATTTGTTTTGTCCTGTGAATAAACATGTCCGTTTTTACAACAAAACGTATCAAATTGTTGTGATTACTAACGTCAAAATTCAAGTTGTGATCGTAAATTTCTTGAAAAAAAGTCAACATGATGCTGAAAATTTTATGGACGAATTCATTCATTTCGTAAGGGGTGATTTTTAGTCCCTGCTTTGAGTTTTACATCGTTTCTGGAATACATTTCAAGAAAAAAATTATATTGTGACATTGAACAACTGCTTATTGAATAGAGAAATATTTGGAACTTTGTAAATAGTATTTGTTATCTTTTTTTCAGTTTTTAAGCAGCAAAAATATTGGTAATTATTGTTCCCAAGAAAGTACATCCCTTTATTACAACAAATAGTGTGGTCCATGGGAAAGGCATGCAGCATGCATGCAGCACTAGAATCACGTATGGCCGGTTGTCGATGTCGATGTCAAAGAACTTTCTTTTTAGTTCTTTTTACCGCTCGGTACCTTTTCGTTGGACGTGCTTTCGGTTTGTATTATGACTTTCTTAATTGATGGTTCATTTCAGCAGATCTTTCCTTATACCAGCACATTAAATATACATTTGAATATCATTTTTATTCTTCACGGCTCGGAATATAAGTTGCCCTGTGTATAAGCTGCATTAAACATTTTCATGGGCAAATTCAACGTATAAGCCGCGGCTTATATTCCGAAAATTAAGGTATATGTACTGAACAGGATAGGCTAGTATTATGTATGTGGAATGTCCCTACTCTGGCCTGCACCGATGGTAAATAGGGAAATTTAGTTTGTGTGGTGAGGTTTATGAACATGCACATGTTGGAAGTGTGGGTGCCACCACTAGTTATTTTTCTGAAAGTGAAACATTTAGAGAGTGTGATCAGGTAAAATATACACAAGTAAAGTCGGTCTGGACTTTTTTTGCATGATTGTCAGTACTTGAGGGGCCAAGTATAATCTTGTCAGATTATGTCCAAAGCATTAATTGGGGTTGGTCTTGAACATGGTCACAACAAGATTTAGCTAATGTTACTGTGAGCATGCATGCTTGCGGAGTGTGCACCCTAATGTACAATCATGGTGTCTGGTGGGAATCAATCCATGACATCCTGTAATTTGAGCCACCTGGCCCTCACAGCCAGACCATTCACCCCTGATTAACCCCTGGTATCACTCAGGACCCAAACAGCCATTAAAGCTAGAGTCCATCATTTGCAGCCATCCGAAAAAGTAACTGGCGTAATTATTGTTGAAAAACATACTTGGTTGAAAGATAGTAAGGGAACTAAACTCCTTGTGAAGTTATTCTTTCTGGGAAGCTGTCATTTTGAAGTAATCAACGAAAGAAGGCATTTCCAACGGTGATTCTTAAGAAGCACCGTAGGAAAATTTAAATTAGTAGTTCGTTTTGTTATTCAGCGCAGCGCGCACAAGTATTGGAACGACGCACATGTGCGCGCGGTTGTTGTAATTCGCGGATCATTGCGCGACGTCGCGTATAGCTGCAATTCAAAACAATTCAAAACATGATTCAGTAATGTTTGATTTGAAATTGAGATCTAAGAATGTTGTTTTTCTCGGAATGTACAGCTAAAGCTTAGCTGAAACTTCATCAGGTTGGTTGCTCAGTATCCTTCATTAGATTTTAAATAGCTCTTGTTGCTTCAAACGAACAAAATGCACAAATTACAAATGATGGACTGTAGCTTTAAAACTACAGACTATACCTGATCAATGCCATGTGACATTTCCATTTTGGTCACAGGGATGCCTTATTGAGGCAAAAATCTGGATGTTTACATTGGACATGATGGAGTACAGTGTATGTTTATAATTCTTTCATTTTTTGGACAATATAGATGTTGTACATGTAGATGGACAAAGGTGGTTTCTTACATGTACTCTGAAATTTTGTGTGTAATTTAGTGAAATATTTTGTTGTTTGTATTGTTGAATATTGACATGTAAAAAAAAAGGTGCAGGACTCAAGTTTTGTGGGTATATACCAGCGATACTCAATGTTTTTGTTTTTTTTTGCCTTTTGTGGTTATTACAGATGTGGAGACTTGTAGATCTAAATGGCAGTGCAAAGCCATATGTACCTCAACTACGAGTTCAAGTGGTTGGGTTTGACGCTACTGATCAGAGGAGATTTGCAATTGCAGATGCCACGTCTGCTGTGAGTTGCACTGTCTTCAATGAGAAGCATATCGACAAGATGAAAGAGGGAGCGTCGCTGTTAATTCTTAACAGCGCAGTGAAGAGATACCCAAACAAGGATGCACATGTGGAAGTAGGCTTCCATACTAGAGTGTCTAAGACCAGCAAAGTGGATGTGCCAGAAGAGATTCGCAAGAGGGGGAAGGAGCTAATGGAAGTGATTGCAGCTGACTTTGTTGAAATAGCAGGTGTCAGAACCTCTCCAGTGCACAAGATGGTGTCGCTGCGGGGCAAAGTTTTGTCTGTAAGTATTTTTTTATTGATGTGCAATTTTTGTTTTATCATAATTCTTGAGGTGAAATTTTTAATCAGTGTGGTGGATATACTGTTTGATAGGAGATATTGTTGATCTGTCATGGCTATTAAAAGTATACAAGTACATTGCAGAATTTTGACATTAGGAAACTATAGTTTGTAGCTGAGGGGTCATTCAGTGCTGAGACTCCAAATTGATTGTAAACATACTGTTTAAAGGAAATGTGCATTATTTGCTTTTGCTGCACTTTTTTTAAATGGATGGATTTAGAGTGTTAGTATGTTATACAGGCAAAAAATGTTACAATTTACTTTTACGTTTTGGGTTCATAGATGGTGGAAGTCAAGAAAACCAATCATGTTTTTGTATGCACTTCAGATGAAATGAGGAATTTGTAGACATTGGGGAGTTTTAAGGTCAGGCAATAACTAAATAAAAAATGTTAGCAGCAGTATTTTAAAAAAGTCAGTTTTTCCAGTGTTGGAAATTGATACAAAATACCAGTTACTTTAAAATGACAGCACACCGGGAGCCATGATTTTACAGGATGCTTTGGACTGCCATCCATTAAAAGTGCAGTAAAGTATTTTTGGATAATTTTGTCATTTATTTTTTTGATGTTTGCATATACTCTGTATCCCCTTTAAAGGTAAGCAAGCACACTTCTATTGCCATTCATAAATTACCTTTTTGGTAAAAAAAAATCGAACCTTTTTTTAATTGGTACAAAAGTCAAAACAGTCAACAATTTAAACTTTCTAATGATTTTGTTTCACAATATGTGACTTCATGTTGTGTGAAACACCCTCTAGCTATATAATGCAGTGTCTAACTTAATTGTGACTAATATGTAAACAATGCAGATGCATGTTGTGAGCGTATTGTGAATTTTAAGACCACGCAAATTAATACTGACTTGCTGGTTTTGCGCATGCCTACATGAGGATTGCGAACATTCAAGCAATAAATAAAAGGTTAAAGGCACTAGGTTTCACAGTGAAATTCCAGAAAAAAATATTGGAAAAGTGTTTAAGAGCAGCCAGACATATCTTTGTCATTTGTAGACAGGCTCTTGACCAATAGGAACAGCTAAACTGCCTCTCAGTGTATTTATGAATGTTTTATAGTGCTGATGGGTTATGTAATAGTATGGTTTTTCTGTTTTTTTAATATTTTTAATACAGGAGGAGATGCCCAAAACTGTCCAGGCTAAGGGGCGAGATGTGAAAGTGAGAAATATCGTATTGAAAGATAAGGGTGCCACTTGCAGAGTTGCGTTGTGGCGTGATCAGGCTACCAGTGGTGCAGCGGCAATTGGTGAATTTGTTGAGGTGACTAACGTCGTCGTGAATGAATTTGAAGAGGTCAAATATGTGTCTTCTACTAGATGCAGTGGCATAAAGGTATGTAAATTCAAGAGTGATGTGAACAATAGTTTAGGTGCGTGTATAATTTTGGCTTGCAATGAATTGTGTGGAGAGTGGAGGTTCATTAATTGTTGCCATTGTGTTGGTACAATATGAAGCAAGAAGCATACATTGTGTTGGTGCTTTCAGGTATTAAAAAAGGCCTGGAACTATTTTTCTTGTCTGGCTGAATATCAATGAAAATGTTCTTGACTGATGTCAATAGCCAGAGTAAATGATGGTCAATTGGGCAAAAACTAACTTAATTGTTATAGTTTTAGAATGTTCAGGAGCGGATGCAGCTTTTGTCAAAAGGGTGCACAAGGCCAAAAAAAAAGTCTCCGGTTTCTGGTATGCGTGCGCGTCGCCGTAGCCATGCGCGTCGGCAAAATGAAAAAGTTTTTTTTCAATAAAAGATGATGTCTCAAAACCCCCAAACTCACTGGTTTGACTGTAATCCTGCTGCTGCACAATTTTAACGTGTTTTTAGATTGGGTTATGATCCAGAATAAGCTTTATGTGGATTCTCTGGACTCCTGTACATTTTGCACTAAGTTTAGTCGGGCACCAATTGCAGTCATCAGCCGATTTTTGAAGCAAAAAAGTCGGGTAAAAAAAGCCGCGTCGCCACACCACTTTTTGGGCAAGCTCCATACCAGAAACCAGACCTTTTTTTTTGGCCTAAAGGACAAAAAGCAGCAAATGGTGAAGGCCAGTTGTGGCGTGTATGCCAGCCAGTCTGGGTGCATATGTTTCTATACTGTATATTTCTCTTTTAAAAATTCATTAAAGAGTCATTTTTCCCTGTATTTACTGTGAAACCAAATTTTAACCGGTTTTACACCATATTAAGGGGGATTATAGTTTTAGGAGTCGTGAAAAACCCCTTAGAAAAGTCGTTTGTTTAGCTTTTTGTGAAAAACAGGTGACTTCACCTGGAATGTGGTACAGTTTACTCTTATTATGTAAACAGGGTCAGTAAAATACAATGTACCATGAAAAACCTTGTACAGGATTAGTCTTACATGCCAATGTAAACAAACAGCTTGGAACACCCTGTATAGGATTAGTGTTATAATCCCCAGTGAAACATAACATGTGAAATGTCCATTACAGATAAATTTGATGTTCAAATGACCTCTTAATGGAAATTCAAGGGATAAGATATTCATAGTGACTATCCATTTTGTCTCTGCCACTTTTTTCCTTTATTTGAGTCTGTCTTGTCCATATTTTCTTTGCGGCTGCCCCCCCCCCCCCCGACAATCTGGCGCTGATTTTGTGGTCGACAAGGGCTATATCAAAGTAGACATTTCATTTTTTTTTGCTGTGTATTGTGACTATGAAACAATCTTTAATTTTGTTTTAATAAGTGTACTGCTAGTTGATGTGTCTAAAATTTCAAAGCTGTTGAAATGTTGCTTTTCGTTGTGACTGAAAAAGTTTGTGTTTTTATATGTCAATTAAATAATTGTTGTTTAAAGAGGGAAAAGGAAATTAATTTAGGAGTCAATGTGTACTTGTGAAGGTCACTGATTTTTGTGAATGATTTAGCTTTTTGTGTTCAGTGAAATGGGTGTGTTGAATCAGCTAGGAACTGAGATGATATTGGGAATGTTTCTGGGCTAACAATGATTGAGGCTAATAATGATGTCATGGCCTCAGCAACAATGAAGATTACCAAAGTCAATATCTTTTATCTGTTTGCAAGACATTGGCTACACACATCTAAAGGAAAACAACTTTTTTACATATTTTCACAGTGAATAAGGAAAACTGACAGGAGTGGGAATTGAACCTGCAACCTCTAGAATACCATAGTGACGCTCTAGCATTTGAGCTGTCTTGCCGTTTGCATGGTGAATAAAAACTTGTAGGAAGGTAACAAAATGTTTTATATGATTTTTATCTATAGAAAGTTGAGGAGCAGATCATGGTAATTGGTTTTGAGGTGAAGGAAGAGTTTGTGCAGCTGACAACTGAAGAAGAAGGCTTTCCGACTTACAACATTGCAAAAGAACAGGTGATGGAATGTTTTGAAGTTGGAGAAGAGTACAATATTGATGAGTTGTTGACTAGGAACATTCCTTTCAAATGTAAGATTGTACCCAACGACAAGGGAGAGAACTGCTTTTCTCTGTTTCTGTAATTTTAGACCAGGTTACTGAAAAGTAAAAACTGTGAATTGAACAGTTGAAAAAGTGAAAGTTTAATTTGAAATGAATCTGCAAACATTTGAAATAAAAAGATTTTCAGTGTTAAGGTAATGACTGAAAATTGGAATGACACGTTGGAAATTAGAAAGACATTTTTTTAAATTAAAGAAATATAGTTGATAGTGTCGAATTAATATCATTGAGTAATTGTGAGATCATGGTATGGGGCATGTTTATTGCTGATTTGCGAGTTGGGCTTTGATTGTTAATTGCAGTTTTTACTGTTTGAATTTTCTGATGTTTGGTACGTTTTGTGTAAATTTGTCTTAAAATGCGAGTGTTGTAATATTGTAATTCTGACGATCAGTGATTTTATACACTTTTTGAATATATGTTTTTTGGGGCTTTCCGACTTACAACATTGCAAAAGAACAGGTGATGGAATGTTCTGAAGTTGGAGAAGATCGAGTACAATATTGAAGATCAGTTGACTAGAAATATTCCTTTCAAATGCAAGATTGCAGCCAATGACAAGGGAAAAAATGTGACCACTTTTCTCTTTCTGTAATTTCAGACCAGGTTACTGAAAAGTAGAAACTGTGAATTGAAGAGTTGACAAGTGACAGTTTAACTTGAAATGAATGTGCGAAACATTTGAAATTAATGTGAAGTGCAGGACTGTTACAACTGATAATGTAATAAGCAATGGATAACGTATCACCAAGCGATAATGTAACAACAATGACTGATAATGTATCACTAACTGATAATGTTACAAGAAATTGACCAATAATGTAGTAGAATGTGCCGCTACACATTGTGGTTACATTATCAGTCCTATCTGATGATATAACACAAATTGACTGATAGTGTAGTAACTTGAACATTTACTACACTGTTGGTCAATGTTTGTTACATTATCAGTTAGTGATACAGAATCAGTCAAGTGTTGTTACATTATCGGTTGGTGATACGTTATAGATTAGTTATTACATTATCAGTTGTAACACAGGACAAAAGTGAAAAAGAATAGTGAATTATTTGAAGGCAACATTCGGGATGTTTTAAAATTATATAAGTAAACATGTAGCAACAATTGCACGGTTTTGTTTGTTGAAATTGGAATGACACATTGGAAATTGGAAAGACTTTTTTTTTAATTAACGAAAAATAGTTGATAGTGTCGAATTAATATCATTGAGTAGTTGTGAGATCATGGTATGGGGCATGTTTATTGCTGATTTGCGAGTTGGGCTTTGATTGTTAATTGCAGTTTTTACTGTTTGAATTTTCTGATGTTTGGTATGTTTTGTGTAAATTTGTCTTAAAATGTGAGTGTTGTAATATTGTAATTTTGACGATCAGTGATTTTAAACACTTTTTGAATTGAAGAGTTGAAAAAGTGAAAGATTTCAACTGTATTCTGTAGTTTCTTTACTTTTTTATTGAAAAGAAAAATGCTAAGATAATCATGAAAAGTGTAATGTGATAAGTAGAACAAAAACAAATATTGTAAACAAAGGTATTATGTTCATAAATGTCAAGTGCATGAGAAAAGTGAAAAAGAACAGTGAATTAGCTAAAGGCAATATACGGGGTGTTTTAAAATTATATTTAAGTGAACCATGTGTTAATAATTGCAGTTATTAATTTCTTGAAATTGGAAAGACATTTTTTTTTAATTAAAGAAAAATAGGTGATATTGTCGAATTAATATCACAGGAGTAATTGTGAGATCATGGTATGTGACATGTTTTTTTCTGATTTGCGAATTGGGTTTTTATTGTTAATTGGAGTTTTTACTGTTTGATTTTTCTGATGATTGGTATGTTTTGTGTAAATTTACTATATTGTAGTTCTGACGATCAGTGATTTTATACCCTTTTTGAATTGAAGAGTTGAAAAGGTGAAAAAATTCAACTGTAATCTTTAGTTTCTTTACTTTTTTATTAAATTATCTTGAAATGTGAGTGTTGTAATCATTGTAATTCTGACAATCAGTGATTTTATAGACTTTGTGAAAATATGTTGGGGGGCATTTTATTTGATTTGCGAATTGGGTTTTTATTGTTAATTGGAGTTTTTACTGTTTGATTTTTCTGATGATTGGTATGTTTTGTGTAAATTTACTATATTGTAGTTCTGACGATCAGTGATTTTGTACCCGTTTTGAATTGAAGAGTTGAAAAGGTGAAAAAATTCAACTGTAATCTTTAGTTTCTTTACTTTTTTATTAAATTATCTTAAAATGTGAGTGTTGTAATCATTGTAATTCTGACAATCAGTGATTTTATAGACTTTTTGAAAATATGTTGGGGGCATTTTATGTTGAGGAAAAATTTGCCCATTGTAATATTTGTATGTTGAAAAGTAGAGATCATGAAAAACATTAACATAGAATGAATAAATCAGGTCACAGTTAGTTGAATAAAAATCAGGCATTTGTTGTTGGTGTATACGTGTGTATGAAAAGTCGTCGGTAGTTAAGCAGTAAAGAAAATAGGTGGGAATGACCAAGAAACTTTAAAGGGAATGTACATTATATATTTGCTTTTGCTGCAATTTTTTTAGAAATGGATGGATTTGGGGCCAGGGGCTAGAGGTATATACCAAAAAAATGTCACACTGAGTTATTTTACGTTTTGTGTTCATAGATGAACATAGACTGGAAAATCAAGAAAATCAATAATGTTCTTGTAGTCTGGTTTATGACTCCACTTAACATGAAACAGCAATTTACGTGGGGGGGGACGAACCTGACCTCGAGTGAGGTAGGCGTACGTCGGGGAAAATTGTAAGGTCGGGGAACCAGACTACCCAGCATTCGGTACGACTAGTCTGGTTCCCAGACCAAAAGATTCCGACTATTCCAAATGAATCTTAGGTCAGGTAGCCTCCGGTAATACAATGTATTACAATTTACGTCACGTGACTAAAACGGAGCTCGTTTTTCCGAAAATTTCCGAAGTTTGCCGAAGTCGTTTCGTCGACAATCGGATAGCGCCCGAGTATTTCCGAGTACACATGTATATAATATAGGTTTAATTAACTGCTAATTGCTTATTAATTTTATTTTAAATGAGTTGATAATTAATATTCATTGTTTTTATTTAGAAAACTTGAAATTCAACGACGATTTTGTGCATCAAATATACTCGGATCGTACGGGCGAACGTTTTGCTGCGTCATGTACATTTTTGAATTTGACGACCGTTACCGAGATTTTCCAAAACTCGGTCTTCATTCGGCTCTGTCTGCTAACAGTGCTATTTGGTTCCCTAATTTTGAAGATTCCAGATCAACATTACTCAATGTTATCTTACAAAAACATCAAACTGTATTATCATAACTGTATGATATTACGAAGCAAGTGATTTATTTAAAGATTTGATCAGAACATTAAAAGCTGCAAGTGATAAAGCGAAATCGGAAACGAAGCCGCGCTTTAAAAAAGGGCCATTAATGTCGTCATGTTTATTTTTAGCCACGGAGGCTGCCTGACCCAACCTCGTCCCCAGTGCTTGCTTTATTTCCAACCGCGTTTCCAATAGTAAGAGAGCAGGTAGTGGTGGGCGCGTACTGCTCGACACCCTGGGGACGAGGTTGTGCCTGACCTACAATTTAAGACGTGAGCGTCGGGAATAATTGTCAGGTCTGGGAACCAGACTACCGGTACGACAAACATTTTGGTCACGTACACGCACATTTGACGTATTATGATGTTCTAAAGAGGACACATTTCCGCAGTGATTATTATTTCCAAAACGCCAAAGAAGGAGCTGAAGCATTAAAAAAAAGTTAATGACGACGTTAGAAAACTTGTAAATTGTGGTCAGTGGTGGTGGTCAAAGTGAAAATCAAGTGAACCGCGATGTTACAAAAGTAATCATGATAGAAACAGCAACTTGTCCTTTGTAGATCACCAGCTGGTGTAGCGTGACTCCGACTCGACCGATAGGCCGACGACGCGACATGACCGACTCAGCTAGCTAGCTCATCAGCGCGCGCCAGACTATTATTCATATTTTGTATGCCAAGGTAAATAGCGATTTGTCTTTGTACTAGTACAAATGTTGTTCGTGTTTTTTTTTGGGGGGGGGGGGGGAAACAGTGTTTGTTTGTGGTGTTATTGTTATGGTTGAAAGGAGAACATTGTATCGTGCATTATATGTGATTATTTTTGTAAATAGGTTATGTGTGTGAGAAAAGGTCGATTGAATCATGGCATGCATTATCATGATTATCAGATCCGTGAACGTTGCTATACCTAGTACAATGTACATCATGTACACTGATGTATATCAATTATCATGCATACTTTATAATCATAGCCACGCTTTTCATAGCCACGCTTCAATGTTCAATCTTAATAAAAAATACTCTATTGTGATCCGCGATTACTGTGATCGACTGACCGCTCTAGCCGAATTTCTGCTACGTTTGACAGAATATTGGCATACAAAAATGAGTTATAGTGTTTTTTGTTTGGTACATAAATCCAGTAGAATTTTTTTTCAGCAAAATTATGTAGGGGGCCTACATGTAGATTGGTACAGTGTTTCTGAAGGAAATTTAAACGGCTGTTATTGTCAAGTGTCATGACTGTAGCATCCATTAATTGTGTTTCTATTCCTCCATGGTTTAATTATAAAAGCTATATTTTTTGAAAGATCTGTGAAACAAGTCCTTGGACAATGGAACAGCAATATATACTGGGTGATTTGGCAGACTTTCGAAGTAGATTTAGCAGAATTGTAACATGAATTTTAACGTGATATTATGTGGGGGCTACGTATTACGGTCATCCTGCCAGTGTCCTGGCATGTAAGACGGTTAGTCAGGTACTCATTGTGGGAACTCCTAGCGTTTTGCACATGTGAGAAACTCAGTGTACTAGAGTATCATGCCTGTCATTGATTTTCTGACCATTTTGAACACTTTTGTTGTGACAAAGTTGGGTCATATTTTCAGCATACTTTACATCAAATTTCTTGGCAATGATAGATCCAACACATATTGGGTGCACACGCACTTTACATCATATTTTTGAGTTTTTGTAATTGATTTAAAATTTCACTTTTCATCTGGATTATCCATCTAAGTAAACTGTAGTACCTCAATCTTAATGATTGATCTGTACTCAGATTGAATGTCATGAGCATTGTAAGCTGGAGTCACTCAAGCTTGGTCTAGGTCTAATGACAAATAGTATTATCTGGTGTCCTAACTTCACTGCCATAGAAAAGCGCACATCTACAAACAAAGCCATTACGTGATTAAGTCTTAGGTATATGAAGTATGGTCTAGGCCATAGCCTTGTGAAGATTCTTATTTTGTGATATGATTTGAACAGACTGCAATAAAGATTTTGAGAGGATGTTTTATGGATTGTTCACTAGTCTGCTATTAAATGTCAAAAGCAATAAAGAAGAATATGGGCATTTTTTTGTGAGTATTGAGAAAAAGATACATTTTGGCAATGTTATGCTCAGTGTGTTTCCCTTTCATTGCAGGATACTGATGTCACTTGTGATGAAGTCTGCAGATAACCCTGAGCACGGGGCAACCTGTGCAATGAAGGCTATACCGAGAGATTTTCCTGGACACGGGGCAACCTGTGTTCAGGGTTCATTACCGAGAGATTTTCCTCGACACGGGGCAACCTGTGTTCAGGGTTCATTACCGAGAGATTTTCCTGGACACGGGGCAACCTGTGTTCAGGGTTCATTACCGAGAGATTTTTCTGGACACGGGGCAACCTGTGTTCAGGGTTCATTACCGAGAGATTTTCCTGGACACGGGGCAACCTGTGTTCAGGGTTCATTACCGAGAGATTTTCCTGGACACGGGGCAACCTGTGTTCAGGGTTCATTACTGAGAGATTTTTTTGGACATGGGGCAACCTGTGTTCAGGGTACTGGAGCAAGAGATTTTCCTGGATATCGGGCAACCCGTGTTCAAGGTACATTACCAAATGGTTTTTCTGGAGATAATACCACAATATTGAGAGATTTTTGTGGAGATAAAACCAATTCAAGAGATTTTTGTGGAAATGTAATCAAATCAAGAGATTTAACTTGTGGAGATCAAAGCAAATCAAGGAGAAATCATTTTGTACAAACCAGCTTGAGAACAAACGAGGTTGAAAAAATCAGCGTGAATTGTGATGAAACTCAGCTGATGAAATTTTACTATTTACAGATTGTAAAAGTGAAGAAGATGCAATTGAAGAGGGCACAGGAAGAATATGCAAGAAAGATACATCAGGATAGACAGAAGAAAGTGAGTATTCTGAGAGAGGGCAGGAAGAAGCGATTGTCTCTAGTTAGTAACTTGCATGGTATACAATGGCTTAAACAGTACAGTTGGAGAAAGCACTGTGGCAGTGGTCGTCTCTTGGATTATGTTGAAGAGATTTGGGAAGGAAATGGCAGAAAGAGGCCATCACGACACCGTAAGAGAAAAGTGAGAAAACAAGTGTTCAGGCAGAAACATAACATCAGGAAAGGAGGAAAGGTAGTTGAGTGTCGTAAGACAAAAGAGGATAACAGGTTACATGAGATAAGGCAGAAGAATATCTGGCGTAATACAAATAGGAGTTTGAGTACAGTTGTGAAGAACATGAAAGACTTGCAGGACAAGAGAAATATAAAAACGGAGAGCATGGTTGCTGTACAAAAGAAGGTGGGCTGTAAAAAGCAAGTGTTGAAAAATCATATGAAGAGACAAAGAAATGATCAAGATGAAAGAAGAAACAGGAATTCTGAGAGAGCCAGAACAAACATGGTAGAAATAAAATGTAACACCTTTTATCACATAGTAGATAAAAGGCATTATACTCAGCAAACACTTACCGCCAGCGTCCTGCATGTACAGTAGTTATTCGCGGCTATCACGTACATGTACATCTGGTAGTTAAACGATTTGACCCTGAGCATGCGGGACAACAACCGGGTTTGTGTCATGACCCATAACCTTTGCATATGTTTTGGTTCATGCAAATGCGCGCGCTGGTATGCAAATTAGGCAAAAAAGAGTTGTAGCCAATTAGAACCTGTTTATTTTTACAATTGAGCGCGCTCAAATGCAAATTAGACAGGAGAAAGTGCAAGGGCTAATTAGAAAGTTTGTTGCGCGTAAAGACGCTATTTTTTGGCGGGATTATCGGGTTTTGATCATTCTGTCACAGTCATCCAGAGGAGGCGGAGGGTTTTTACAAATTGGATCAGCTTTTCAACAATTAATTTCGCTTCAAGAGAGTGGCTATGTATCGAGTCAATACGCCTCGGCAACGTCGTCGACCAGCGCGTTTTGTGACCGACTCGGGTACTCAGCCAGCGCCGAAAAAGAAGAAAAAATCATCCGCCAAACGGCCTCAGCGTCGGCGTCAGCAGTCGTCCAACGTTGAAGTTGCTGCAGTGAGTACGGCGCCCTCCGCCTCCTCCAGATCCACTCGTGCTGAATCAGCGGTGCATTCACCGGGCTACGGTAATGCTCCGTTTGCGGGAGAGTCCGGCATGGTCGGTGCGTCCTACATGTCCTATGCAGACAGCGGAGCTGGAGCGGTTCTTTCTTCAGCCATGCCGCCGTGGGCAAGCGGGGTCAGGGCTAGCCCGGCCGTCTACACGCCTGCGTCCATTCAATCTGCACCAGTCGTCGTGCCGTCTAGTACCTCGTGTACTGCCGGTGCTGTGCCTGGCTGTCCGGCTGCTGCCGTTACGATGCCTGCCTACGGCAATTCCCAGGCTTACGGAGTGACTCCGAACATTATAACTGTATCCGGAAGTAGGCCTGGCGTTCAACTGGGAGCAGGACCGGAGTTTGCAGGCACCGGGTTGATTTCATCGTCAACGCTGGCGGCCGTTGGGACCGGGACTTCATCACTTCGACCGAATTCCTTGAATGCCGTTCCCGGCTCGTGCGCTACACCGTGTCTGCCGACACATGACGCATCAGCCGTAGGCCCAGCACCGGGGATATTTTCCAATGTCTCGGTGGGGGGTGAGTACCATGCGCAGACCCAATTTTCACCCAACGTTTTTAACGTTAGCCCTGTTACTAGCATGCCTAATTTTGGCGCTGATTTGGAAATGCTCACGCGTCCTGAGCCCCTGGCTAATGCTAGTGTAAGCACTCCCTTAGGATTTCATGTGCCACAGGCATTGAAAGAAAAGATTTGGCAGGGGTGTTTTGTCGATTTGGGCCTCTTATATCATGAATCTGCATCTGCCGTGTTGGCCAGAACCAGTGACCAAGCAGCAAACCTCACATTTGCATTGGAGGGTGGTTCCCTAGTGCTGCGTAAACCAGGGGTTAATCGCAAAAGATTGAGACTTTTGAAGCATGGCAATCTGCCTTTCACACTTACACGGCAATCTATCTCGTCAAGCATACAAGCCGTTTTGCTGAGCTACTTAAGTATTCAGAGATCATTCGGACGGCTTCAATTCAATTCCCGGGGCAAGGGTGGAAATTGTATGATGAGCAATTCAGGCTGAAGCAGGAGGCAAATCCTGCCAGATCATGGGGTGAGCTTGATGCTGAGCTTTGGCTGACAGTTGCGGCTGTTGGGCTAAATTCGCCTACAGTGACACGGGGTGCCCCGTCAGTTCCGCAATTGCGCACTGGGCATAACAATCGAGTTGGGCAATGTTTTGCTTACAATTCATTCCAGGGCTGTCGTTTTGCAGATTGCAAGTATACACATTCATGTCATAAATGCCTTCGCCCTGGTCATGGTGCATCACGTTGTCGCTTGGGCAGCTATGTGCGTGGGGCTAATGTTTCTGCTAGTAATGGCCGGCAGCTCAAGTCCACCCCTCATTTGCCAAATGCATCAGCTGGGTCTGTTCCGCCAAGTTCCACCAAGAATTTCTCTGGGGCTTTGGTGAAATTAAATAACGGTAACACGGCACCGGGGTTCATGGGCAAGGCACATAGTTTTCGTGCTTCCAACTCCAATTAATGTGCCTGTTTTACTTAATTGGTTAGTAGAATACCCTGTTGTCAGTGATGTTGAAGTTTTACGTAATGGTTTTACCTGTGGTTTTAGGCTTAATTATTCTGGTCCTCGGGTAGCGCGTAACTCAAATTGTCTCGCTTCGGCGGCTGCGCATCCACAAATTGTTAAGGATAAACTGGCAAGTGAGATTCAGCTTGGAAGAATTGCAGGCCCATTCGTGACCCGTCCTTTTCCGAATTTGCAGTGTTCGCCGATTGGTTTGGTCCCGAAACACGAACCAAATCAGTATCGGCTTATTCATCACCTCTCATTTCCAGAGGGTGAGTCAGTAAATGATTTTATTGACAAGGAGTGTTGCACCGTGCATTATGCCTCATTTGATAAGGCAGTAGATTTGGCTGCAAAAGCGGGGCGCGGTGCATGGCTTGCAAAGGCTGATATTAAATCTGCATTTCGTTTATTGCCAGTTTCTCCTTCTGATTATGAATTATTGGGTTTCACATTTGAGAACATGTTTTACTATGATCAATGCTTGCCCATGGGGTGCAGCATTTCCTGTGCTTTGTTTGAAAAGTTTAGCACGTTCTTGGAATTTCAAGTTAAATCGCTCGCTTGTTCTGCGAACGTTACTCATTATTTGGATGATTTTTTATTTGTTGGGTCCTGCGTTCAGGATTGTGAGCAGCTGTTGAGCACTTTCAAGTTAGTTTGCGGGGAGTTAGGTGTTCCCCTTGCAGCTGAGAAAACAGTAGGCCCTGTGCAGGTCATTACTTATTTGGGTTTAGAGATTGATACTGTGCGTAGGGAAGTGCGTATCCCTCCAGACAAGGTACAGGCTACTTCCGAACATATTCGAGCAGTTTTAGGTAAACGCAAGATATGCCTTCAAGGTATCCAGTCGTTAGTTGGCTCACTCAATTTCCTCTGCAGGGCGATTTCACCTGGCCGAGCATTTTTGCGGCGTTTGATTGCGCTGTCCCATGGGCTCAGCAGGCCCTATCACACTGTACGCATTTCTAAAGGCGCCAGATGTGATTTAGTGATGTGGTTGGATTTCTTGACTCAGTACAATGGGTTTTCTGTATTTGCTAAGAGTGTATGGCAATCCAATGAGGCACTTGAGCTTTTAACTGATGCAGCTGGCAGCATTGGTTTTGGGGCTTATTTTCAGGGC
The DNA here is from genome assembly GCA_029964075.1 of Patiria pectinifera. NCBI lineage: Eukaryota > Metazoa > Echinodermata > Asteroidea > Valvatida > Asterinidae > Patiria > Patiria pectinifera. The sequence continues at coordinate 18,957,849 of CM057135.1, forward strand.
AAGTGGATTCAAGGCCGCTGGCCAGACGACATATTGCGCAACCCCCCTTCCATTGCATTTTTGGAGTTTTATCCAATCCTGGTTGCCGTGCTATGTTGGGCCCCGCTTTTCGCTGGTTGCAAGGTGCGCTTTCACACTGATAATGTTGCTGTTATGCATATCATCAACAAGAAGTCCTCTCCTTGTCCGAAAATCATGCAGCTTGTGCGGCCACTAGTTTTGCAGTGTCTCCACTTCAATATTGAAATTAGAGCGGTACATGTGCCAGGCCAATATAATGAGATTGCTGATGCTTTGTCCCGATTTCAGATGACCCGTTTTCGCAGAGCAGCTCCATGTGCAGATTTGACCATGACCACAATGCCGGTCCTTCCTCAAGTGCAATAGATGCTGAGGTGGATCGCCTGCTAGCCGCTGCCATTACAGCAAACTCTCACAAAACTTATGAAGCAGGCTGGAGGTCTTTTTGCCGTTTTCTGCAGCGCCCCCTTGCTGGCGCACCCCCTGCATCGGTAGCGGAAGTTTGTCGCTTTATAGCGTGGTTGTCATTACGCAAATTGGCTCCGGCTACGATTGCCACCTATGTTGCGGGCATTAGCTATTTTCATAAAATTGGGGGATATGCAGACCCAACTAGGGATTTTTTGATAACGAAATTGATTGAGGGTTCTCGCCGGGAAAATCCTTCTCAGGAAAACCGGCTTCCAATTTCACTGCCAATGTTGGAGCAGTTAACCAGAGTTTTGGGAGCCATTTGTTCTTCCATCTTTGAGACCACCATGTTTAGAGCGGTCTTCTTAAGTGCATTTTTTGGTTTTATGCGCATAGGCGAGTTTGCTGCTTATTCCCGACGACATGTTCAACAGTCGGTTTTGTCCAATGGTGATGTTCAGTTTTGCCACACAGGCTCTATACTTACATCTGTGGTCATTGTCTTCAGACACTCCAAAATAATCAACGTGGCCCTCCCCAATCCATTCGCTTGGTCGCCTCCCCTTTTCCAGCCCTTTGCCCAGTACGTGCATTGTGGGCATTTGCAGCTATGCGCCCACAATGGGCTGTCCCCTACTTCTGTCACTATGATGGTTCCCCACTTACACAGTATCAATTCAACGCGGTGTTACAAAAAGCAGTTGAATTTGCGGGGTTTTCAATCAGGGTATTCAGTCGCACTCTTTCGTATCGGGGCAGCATCCTCGTCATCTCAGTTGGGGATATCTGAGGTTGACATTCGTGACATGGGCCGTTGGCGTTCGGATGCATTCAAATCATATATTCGTCCTACACCCACTTGCCAGTTGACAACGGCCTCAAAGGATGATTTCCGGGCTGATGGCAGTGCATGATTTGCAGGGTACGCGGCTTAATGGACACCACCCCCTCCCCCCTTGTTCAGTTTGTTTGGCTAGTTTTCAACGTGCTTACTACTGGACTTAGTATTACATTCCTTCGCATTTCAGATGCCGTGTGGATAATTGGGGATTCCCTCATCCGCCGGGCAGAACGGCAACTTAACCTCGCTGTTCGGGTTACTTGGCGAGGAAAAGGTGGTGCAGGGATTTCTGACATTCCTTCCCTTCTGGCGGAGCTCAGTAGTACACAGCCCCCACCGGCATTGTTACTCATTCACTTAGGCACTAATAATTTGGTGTCAGTTGATGAGTATGGCCTCAGGCAACAAATTGCTGTACAATTGCGCGATTATGCCGCGTGGTATCCTAACACCTGGATTGTTTGGTCCGACATTTTGCCTCGAGTTTTTTACTTTGGGGCCCGTTCTCAGCCTGCTGTTGAGCGGAAACGCCGCACCATTAATCGCTGGGCAAAATCCCAGTGCATTGCCCTGCCGTTGGCATCTTGTTTGCACCATCCCCAGTTTGTATGGTCCAATTTGTCCTTGTATCGTTATGATGGCGTGCATTTGTCCCCTCTTGGGACACAGCTTTTCGTAGAGAACCTACGTCAGGGCATTTTGTCGCATATCCGTTGCTAGAATTTTCCCATTTTCCTGTAGTATTCATTAAGGATGGGGTTACGGGTGGTTTCGTCTGTCTTCCTGTGGGCGCGCTGTGCGCGGGTGGCATTTTATCCAGGCAGACAGCCAGTAAACCCCCTGTTTTGCCTTAAAACATTGTAAAACATGGATAGGCTTTCGAATATTGAGGATTTTAATTGTACAGTATATATATATTTGCATTAATCTTTGAAAATATTCAATCTAAATTGCAGTACTCATAGTGCTCACATGTTTCAAGAGGCTATGCTCCTGACCACATGTTCAACAGTGGTGGGAACACATCTGCAATGACTTGTAAACATTGTATACTTTATTCAATCACAAATGCATTTAATCTATCCATTTTGTCTATTAGATAACTCAGGTCTGGGTCCGGTGTACCCGCTGGGTTGGGTCTGGTGTACCCACTTGTTTGCGGGTATGGTATACCCATTTGGTCTTGGTTCAGGTGTACCCACTATTTTTATTGAGTGCCCATGTTGCCAGAAATTCGGCATCCGGCACAATAATTGAAATAAAATTTTTGACTGTGGCTCATACACATACATGTAAAAATCAGTTGTCATGTGTCTTATCTTTATGTGAGTCTGAGTATAAAGCCACTGTTAATGTAGATTGTTGGATGTGTGATAAAGTGATTAACAGATTTCAATCGAAAGTACTGTGTAACTGTGGATTGTGGTATCATGTTGATTGCATGGGATTTACAAATAGTATTGCAAATGACGTTTTGGCAAAGAAATCGATAGTATGGGTGTGCCTTAAATGCCGAGGAAGTAACTATTGTAAATCTTTACATGACTATCTTGACATTGCTGTAGATGTGACAATGTATGAGCAAACATTGATGGATGGCTTTGAAGAAAACAGGATGGAACAGTCTGTGGAAGAGACTTTTGACAGACTAGAGAGTACTGAAGGTTACAAAATCAGACAAAATGATTCTAAATGTGTTGACAAAGTTGCCAAAAAAATGTTGGAATGTAGAAGAAGAAAGAGAAAAAAGTTCAGACCAGACACAAGGAAGCAAGAAGAAAGTGAAAATGAGAAACTTAAGAATACATGTGACCATATGAGTCGCATAGGAGACATTGACTGTGAAATAACTTTTGTATTTGAAGAAAGAGTTGAATGTCAAAAAATATTGTTACAAAAGCAGACAGGGGGTTATTCTTTGAGGAGTAAAAAGGGCAGAAGTACTGAAGAAAGTAATGCACAAGACAATGAAAATGACACAGCAAGTACTGTTGGAAAGGGAAATAATAAAGGTAGCTCTAAGTTAAACAAAGTTGATGGTAGTCATAGTGCAGAGTCACAAAATAGTTCACAGGGACTGAAAAATAGAAAGAGAAAACGATCAGCGAGTACTGAAAGTTGTGAAATGAAAGTTAAAGGGAACAGGAAAATTATGTCAAAGGAAAAAAACACAAGTAGAAACTTGTTAGAAAGAGGTTATGAATCAATGAGAAGGAAACAAGAGGAATTGCCTGTACCTGTAAAGAGTAAAGAAGATAATGAAATTAATAAAAGCAATGTGAATTTGCAAGACTTCATTGTACAGGGTACTTTTCATCAAGGTCATCATAAGTTTGGGTATCACGCAGGAAAGCAATGCACAGCAAATGGATTGTCTTGTGTTTTGTTGAGTAAGACAAAGAAATTAAAAGACTGGGCTTCTGTTGATGTGGATGCTACATTGAATATTGGAAATGAGTTATATAGTCATTTATCTCAAAGCTCTACAGTAAATCATGATTATTTATTGATCACTGAACTGCCAAATGAGTTAGATCTGTTGAATCATCATTTCAGTATGACTTTTCATGATCCTGTGTGTGGTGCATTTGGTGAAGAGTGTAGTTTACCTGAATTTCACATGATTGCATTGAATCGTGCCTTAGAACAGACTCTTCAGCAATACTATGCATGTTTTGTAACTTTTCGTGGAAATACATTTGTAGTAATTGCTCAAGATGGGATGTATTATATCTTTGATTCTCACTCTAGAAATCAGCAAGGTTGCCAGGTCAGTGAAGGACGAAGTTTGTTGAAGCGTGTGGCTACATGGGAAGATGTACACAGGTATTGTACTGATTTGGCAAGATCGATGTCTTTGTCTAATAATGAGCAGTTTGAAATTACAGGTGTATCTGTGTGGTTAGATGATGAGGAAAGACACGATGCTGATGCATGTATATGTACAGAGGACAACGATGATTCAGTACTGGCAAGGAGTGATCGCAATAAAGCAAAAGTGGATGAAGGAAACTCTGGGTCTATAGTAGTAGATGTTGGTTCTGGTAGTGGCTTGTCAAGGACATGTACGGATCTATCAAATAATTTGAAGGAAGGCAACAAACATAGTTGCAGTGAAACGAATCGCAGTACTAAAGTCAATGACAACAGTGATGTTGAAATTATGGAAATGGTCCAGATGCAAAGGTTTAAATTTGTTCCCCTGACTTATAACAGGAAGCAGGCAGTATGTAGAGAACATAGAATAGACCAAGTATCTCTGGACTGTAATGAGGTTTCAGATACATGTGAAGAGATGGGACGACCTGATTCAGTGAAGAAAATTAAAGGAGATGGTAACTGCTTTTTCAGGGCTATATCATTTGCTGTGTCAGGATCTGAAGATAATCATTTGCAGTTAAGAATAGCTACTGTCAATCACTTGTTAAAAAATGGAGATAAATTCAATGGTTTTCTGCGACAAGGATTTGTTAATGTGGAAGATTATATCACAAGGCAAAGAATGTTTGACTCTGGAGTGTGGGCTACAGAGGTTGAAATCATGGCGATGGCACACATGATGCATGCAGACATATATACATTTGAAGATGTAAATAAGTGGTATGTTTTCTCTGCAAGCACCTTTGAGAGAGAGGCTGCAACATTAGATGAGGCAATATACTTGTACCATAGGCATAGAATTCACTATGATGTTGTGTTGTCAGTTCATGAATCGACTGAATCAAGAAGGCAATTTGATAATGGACACCAAAAAGTAACAAGTAATAAAGGAGCAGAATGTTTGAAAAATGGTACCTCCGGTAAATCAGAAAAGAATTCAAAGTGTAAAAGACGTAAGCGAGCAAATAAAAAATTACAACAAAGAAGGAAAAGAGAAAAAGATAAGGGAAGGTATGCAGAAAAGGTGAAAGGTGAAAAGAATAGGAGTGAAGAGCAAAAGCAAAGTAAAAAGATGTATAACCAGAAGAACTACCAACAGAATGCAGACAAGAAGAAGGAATTCCTAAAAATAAAGTACAATAGTGACATGGACTTTAAAACAGAGCGATTAAAGGCTGAAAAAAGAAACTGTAACAATGAAATGCATAAAGAAGGTATTTTAAACAATAAAAAAGAAAAATATTGTAACAATCAAGAATACAAAGAAAAGAAAAAAAATAGTGGGAAAAGAAATTACCATGAAAATCCTGAATATAGAGAGAAGAAAATCAGCAAGGGGAAAGCCAAGTATTGCCAGAATCCTGAGTACAGAGAGAAGCTGATCACTAAGGGGAAAAGAAAGTATTCTCAGAATCCTGGGTTCAGAGAGGAGTTAATCACTAAGGGGAAAACAAAGTATTGCCAGAATCCTGAATATAGAGAGAAGAAAATCAGCAAGGGGAAAGCCAAGTATTGCCAGAATCCTGAGTACAGAGAGAAGTTAATCACAAAGGGGAAAACAAAGTATAGCCAGAATCCTGAGTACAGAGAGGAGTTAATCACAAAGGGGAAAACAAAGTATAGCCAGAATCCTGAGTACAGAGTGAAGTTAATCACAAAGGGAAAACAAAGTATAGCCAGAATCCTGAGTACAGAGAGGAGTTAATTACTAAGGGAAAACAAAGTATTGCCAGAATCCTGAGTACAGAGAGAAGTTGATCACCATGTTGAAAACCAAAAATTGTGATAATGCTGAATATAGAAGCAAGGTAATCAATGAGGGAAAATCAAAGTATTACAATAATCCTGAATTCAGACAACAAAAAATCAATAAGGGGAAAAGAAAGTACCGTGATGATGCAGGATATAGAGAGAAGCTAATAAATTATGAAAAAAGCAAGTGTAAAGCAAAGTACCATAAAGATCCTGGTTACAGACAGAAGAAAATTAATAGAGCTAAATGTAAATATCATGGCAATGCTTTTTATAGAAGACAGCTCATTGCAAGTATCAAAAAGAAATACCGATGTGTGACATCTTACAGGGCAAATTTAATAAAGTATGGAAAAAGGAAGTATAAAATAAATAGTGAATATCGTAAAAGTATGGCAAAGATGAATTACAGACGTGCTGTGATTAACAAAGAGAAAAGACGTAAAATTTGTTTTGTTACAAAGACGTTTAAAGAAAGCATAGCTAAAGGACCTGAGTATGTGTGTGCTTGCTGTCATAAACTGCTGTTTCAAAAGCAAGTTATCCAGTGTAACCTGTACAAATACAGAGATCAGACATCAATTAGTGAGAAATATCTACATACTTGTAGTGATCATTGTGAATCCAAGTGTATGATTGCAGAATCAAGCAGATCAAGTTTATGGATATGTTATACCTGTCACAGGAAATTACTAGTTAATAAAGTCCCTGCTGAAGCTAATGTGAATAATTTAAACCTGATGGACATACCAGAGGAATTAGCTTGTTTGAATACGTTAGAAGAGCATCTAATTGCAATAAATGTACCGTTCATGAAAATGATTGCATTGCCTAAAGGAGGACAACATGGTGTACGAGGTCCAGTTGTATGTGTGCCATCAAATATTACGGATACAGTGAAAGCATTGCCAAGGTCTCAAAACGATGATCAGATGATCCGTGTCAAGTTGAAGAGGAAATTGACTTATAAAGGATATTATCAATATCAGTTTGTGAGTAAAGAAAATGTGGAGAGTGCGTTACAATATCTTCAACATAATAATAAATGGTTCAGTGACATTGAAATAAATGCTGATTGGGATAATCCATTGTGTGAAGATAATAATGAAATGGATCAGTCTGTACATGATGTGAAAGAAGAAGCAAACGATGAAAGCGGTAACAGTGATGAGGAAACTGATGACGATCGTTTACAAGGCATTGCATTAGATACTTGTCTTCAGCCAACTAATGTAGGACAGGAAATACTAGATCAGTATTTTGAGGAAGTGCTGTGTGTGGCTCCTTGTGAAGGCAATAGTCCAATAAGAGTGTTAATGGAAGAGGGTAACGAAGCCAAATGCTTTCCAGCATTATTTCCATCAGGTCAACCTATTTTTGATGATGATCGTGAAGTGAAATTGACACTTTGCCGATATTTTCATAACCGATTGATGAATGTTGATAATAGATTTGCAATGTGTACTCAATATATCTTTTATGCTCAGTATTTGTCAGAGATTCAGAGAGTTATGTCTAGTGTTTCAATTGCATTGCGAAAAGGATCTGATAAAAAGTATAATGGTGACAGTGTGAATGCGTCAATGACAGGGACCAACTACAAGATATGTTGAAGTCAGATAGTGGATACAAATTTCTCAAGCCTATACGTGGAACACCCCCATATTGGCAAGCAGCACAGAAGGATGTTTTGGCTATGATCAGGCAGTTGGGAATACCAACATGGTTTTGTTCATTTTCTGCAGCTGATATGCGGTGGCCTGAGGTAATCAATACAATTTTAAGACAGCAAGGTGATTCTAGAGATGTAGAAGATTTGGACTGGAATGAGAAATGTACCATATTGCGAAGTAATCCTGTAACTGCTGCAAGAATGTTTGATCAGCGATTCCATACGTTTCTGAGAGATGTTATACTTTCCAGAGCTGAACCGATAGGAAAAGTCATAGACTATTTTTACAGAGTAGAATTTCAACAAAGAGGGTCGCCACATACACATTGTCTTTTCTGGATTGAAAATGCACCAAAGTTGGGAGATGACAGTGAAAGAGAGGTTGTGCAGTTTGTTGACAAATATATAAGTTGTAAATTACCATCAAAGGATAAGGATGAAGAATTAAATGAAATTATTAGTCATGTACAGTTGCACAGCAGAAAGCATTCCAAGTCATGTAAAAAGAAGGGTACTGAGTGTAGGTTTAATTTCCCAAGACCTCCATCTAAACGAACATTCATTACTGAGCCCATGCCAACAGATGATGAGGATCAAACTAATGGTGAAACCAGTGAAAGAAGTGAAGCTAAGGAATTGCTGCAATCAATATGGACTGCAATACAGAAAACTGAGAACGAACACATGACAACCAATGAATTGTTTGCAAGTATAAATTTGACACAAAGTGATTTTGAAAAAGCTAATGATGTATTAAGTCATAAAAGGAGTTTAGTTTATAAGAGACAACCACAGGATGTATGGGTTAATTTGTACAATCCAGATTTGATAAGATGTTGGAATGCAAACATGGATATTCAGTACATTTGTGATGCCTATGCTTGTGTTGCGTACGTGGTATCATATATGTCCAAAGCTGAACGTGAAATGGGTATGCTGTTGTCACATGCTCAGGCAGAGGCTCAGAAAGGAAATTTGGATGCAAGACAGAGCATGCGGGAAATTGGCTGTGTGTATTTGCATAACCGTGAAGTGTCAGCACAAGAAGCAGTTTACCGTGTCTGTAATCTGAGATTGAAAGAAGGTTCAAGGAAAGTGGAATTTATACCTGTTGGTGAAAATCCAATTCGAATGAGTAAGCCTCTGAGTGTTATTCAAAGTACATGTGATGAAGATGATAATATTTGGATGACTAGTAGAGTTGATAGGTATTTAGCAAGACCAAATACTGACAAATTTGAAACAATGTGCTTGGCAACATTTTGCTCAGATTATAGAGTTATATATACAAACATGGCTAAAACAACTCGTTCACCAGTTTATGAATTGAAGAATAGTTTAGGCCACATACAGAAACGAAGTCGAACTGATCCAGCTGTTATACGATTTCCTAGATTTTCATTAGCAAAATGTCCTGAAAAGTACTACCAGAGCATACTGCAGTTGTACCTTCCATATCGTGTTGATGCCCAGCTGAAACCGCAACAGTTTGATACATACGAGGAATTTTATAGAAATGGCATTATTAAGTTTGGTGGAATTTTGAAACCTGTAAGAATTATTGTTGAAAATAACCAGTCATTGTACGAAGCTAATGCTAAGGCAGTAGATGAAGCTGAGGAAATGCTGGAGAAGTTTGGTCCACAAGAAGATGCTTGGGCATTGATCGCTCCAGAAAGTGAAAAGGACAGACTTGAATGTGAAGGACAGCAACAAGCACAAGTGGAAGAGAGTGACAATGAGTCAGATATTCCTGATTTGAAATCCAAGAAAGATGATGATATGAAATATACTATTGAGCCACACAGATTAAATGTATCTAAACAAGAAGCAATGAATTTGTTGAGGTGTCTGAATGCTAAACAACAACAGGTGTTTTACAAAGTCAGACAGTGGTGTTTGGATAAAGTGAATGGTAAAAATCCTGAACCGTTCCATGTATTCGTCACTGGTGGAGCAGGCACAGGGAAAAGCCATTTGATTAAATGTATTTATTACGAGGCAACAAGACTTTTTGGAAGAATGCTAGAAAATCCAGACGACATCTCAGTTTTGCTTACAGCGCCTACAGGTGTTGCTGCATATAATATACATGGTGCCACTATTCACAGTGCTTTGTCAATAACAACAAATGTGAGATTGCCATATCAACCACTGAGTGAGGAAAAGATCAGTACACTGCGACATAAATTGAGGCAACTACAAATTCTGATTGTTGATGAGATTTCGATGGTGGGTCATAAACTCTTGTGCTATGTATGTTCATGGTCGCCTGCGACAGATAAAACAGTCAAGGAATCATAGTCCTTTTGGAAATGTCAGTGTATTAGCCGTTGGTGATTTTTATCAGTTGCCCCCAGTAAAAGCAAAATCTTTGTACCAGACTGATGTTACAACTGACTTGTGGAATGATAATTTTGTTAAAGTAGAGCTGACTGAGATAATGAGACAAAAGGATGATGCACAGTTTGCTGAAGTATTGAATAGGTTACGAATCAGAAAGAGAAAGGAAAGCTTAGGAGCTGATGATAAGAGACTGTTACAATCACGTGAGACTGGAGAAGATTGGACTGATGCTGTACATATTTATCCCTGCAATAAACAAGTGGATGAGTACAATACACAGACTCTCTTCACTAAATGTTCAGATTGTGTATGTGTTCTTGCGAAAGATTTCCAGAGAGATGCTAAAAGTGGGAAAATGACATCAGTAGTGAAATCACTCAAGAAATCCTCAATGACTAATTTACCTGATTCTCTGTGGCTTGGTGTTGGTGCTAGAGTCATGCTTACAAGGAACCTTGATGTATCTGATGGACTTGTTAATGGAGTATTTGGAATTGTGAATGAAATTGTTGTATTAACTAATGATCGTGAGCAGTCACCTAAGTTAATTAAAGTAAAATTTGACAATGAGAGTATTGGATCAAAATTGAAACAAACTTCATGTATTAATGATAGAGATACTGTCAGTATTGAAATGGTTGAAGAAAATTTGACTAAACAGTGTGTCCGACATCAGTTTCCACTCAAGTTAGCTTGGGCATGTACAGCTGACAAGGTTCAGGGTATGAGTTTGGAAAAGGCAGTTGTAAGTTTGAACCGTACATTTTCAGCAGGACAAGCCTATGTTAGTTTGAGTAGAGTTGTTTCACTGAATGGTCTTGTGGTAGAAGGGTTTGATGAAAAGTACATTTATTGTAATGAGGCAGTAGCGGAAGCAATGACTAAAATGGCATCGTATATTGAGAAGTCTGATGAGAAGGGAAGCAATAATGTACATGTACACGTAGGTGATGAAAATGAAATCAAGGGTGATGTATGTTTCAGCACAAGCATTGCTATGCATAATATTCAAGGACTTCAGGCACATGTAATGGATTTAAAAACTAACAATGAAATGTTGTCGTATGATTTCATTTGCCTGACAGAAACATGGACTGACAGAAACTTTGATTGTGATATGGATATGAGTGACTATAAATGGTATCATCAGCCAAGAAGTATGTCTTATGATAACTCCAGTCATGTGGCATGTATGTTGAAAGAACAGTGTCATGGCGGTGTAGCTGTGTGTGGCAAAAAGGACAGAGTGTTCAGTAGGATAAATTTACCAATCAATAATCTTGAATACATCGCATTTGAGTTGAAACATGTAATTTCAAATGAGTCATTACCAATAGTTGTTGTTATACTTTACCGACAACCGTCATATTGTTAGGATTATTCCCTAAATTCGTGTCCAATAGTCTACAACTATTTATTTCCTCAACAACGAAAGAAACACACTAAACACAATAAGGTTTTCCTTCAGTATATCTGTTCTATTTACAACAATTTACACTTATTTACAACTGTGGTAGGCCGGTATTTCTTCACTTGTTACATTAATTCACTTCTAGATCATATTATGTCCTTCGTGTTTCCTTTTAAATAAATAGCAATTAATCTTTAAACAAACTTCCACTCTGCAGTTACTTTAAATTATTTTACTCTATACAGGGGTCTTTAAATGGGAGGAGCAGGCGTTTTAAGGATATCAGCCCACGGTACTGTCTTGAATCGTCTGATGCCGGTTGATCGTTGGAGACACCGCCTCCTGGGTTGGGTGTCCTACAGCCGCACCAGTTCGATGCCCTTGGCTAATGCTACAGCTCGTCCCTTGTCCTTCACCAGACAGCCATGGTTGTGTGGTTTCTTGAAATCCCAGATCTCCTTGGTGTGTTTAACTGAGCACAAAACTGCTCACTGGGGCCTTGAAATTCAAGCCCAAATATTACTGCCTCAAATAGGCTCTCAACTAGTCGACACAAACTGCCTGCTATAGCTTTGCTATGCCTGTTGGCTCAGGTTCATGCAGTGACACACACAAGACAATTCTTCAAAATCACATCTGCTTTCTACCACGATCTGGTCTGCTCTGATCTGATTCCTTCATGATCACTCTCACTTTTCCGTCAGAAACCCACACACACCCAATCACTCCACTGTTCCTTCACTGTTGGCAAAGCAACTCCCTAGTAACTTTTGTTTAAACACCTGCATTCTATTATTCACCAAAGGTGTTGCAAACACCTAATTTACACACAACCATGGCTTTTGTAATGCTGCTGGAGAGAAAACCCACAACTACCGAAAAAGCTTGCTGCAAAAAAAACCGGTTACATAACGCGCACAGAGTAACAAAGACCGGTTCTGGGATAATGCAGTTAGTGCTATTGAAAGAAACTTTTGAGACTATACCATTTCGCGAGAAGGTGAAAATTCACGAAAACTTCTTACACATATACATTAAAGGAATTTGTAGAGGTATTGGATATGTTGTTGAATGAGATACACAAGATTTCAAACAAGTGCATTGTTATGGGCGATTTTAATGAAGATATCATGAACAAAGAATCTTGTGTGAAGAAATCAATGCAAGATCATGGATATATTCAGTGTGTAAGTCATGCAACAACTGAAAAAGACACTTTACTTGACCATGTTTATGGGAGAAACATAGATTGTATTGATGTTCAAATTAGTCCAACTTACTACAGTTACCACGAAGCAGTCATTATTCGGTTGTGATTTTATAAATGAATTAGTTTGTATTGCTCAATTTTGAAACATGGTTTGGTTGTATTTTCAGTGTTTTCAATAATATTGGACATTGTTAATTTGCTAACAAACAAGGAGATAATTTTCAGCTGTGAATCAAAATGAAATTGTAAGAGATTACAATTTGCAAATAGTCGTGTAAGCTAGAAGGATAAATAGTCATGTAAACCAGACGGATAAATAGTCGTGTAAAGTAGACGGATAAAACGTCGTGTAAACCAGACAGATAAATAGTAGCATAAACCAGATGGATCAATAGTTGTGTAAACCAGATGGATAAATAGTCGTGTAAACCAGACGGATAAATAGTCGTGTAAACCAGACAGATCAGTAGTTGTGTAAACCAGACGGATAAATAGTCGTGTAAACCAGACGGATAAATAGTTGTGTAAACCAGACAGATAAATAGTTGTGTAAACCAGACGGATAAATAGTCGTGTAAAGCAGATGGATAAATAGTTGTGTAAACCAGATGGATCAATAGTTGTGTAATTTCAGATGGATCAATAGTGGCGTAAACCAGACGGATAAATAGTCATGTTTTTTTAATGGATAAAAATTCATGTAAGCCAGACAGATAAAAAGTTATATCAACCAGACAATAAATAGTGGTATAAACCATATGGATGAGTCTTGTAAACCAGATGAATAAATAGGTCTAGTCGTGTAAACCAGAAGAATAAATAGTCATGTAAACCAGACAGATCAATAGCCGTGTAAACCAGAAGAATAAATGTAGTGTAAACCAGTCCATCTGTGAATCAATGGATGATGAGAATCATTCATAATAATTATAGAACATTGTTCTCACATTCAAAGCCGAGTGTGGCATTTCACCAATAATTTTGTTCATCTGTGGATGATGATGATGATTACTCGCTTTGACTGTGGGGCATCGTTGTCACATTCACAGCTGAGTGTGGCATCTCACCAATCATTTAGTTTATCAATGGATGATGAGGATTACTCACTATGACTTTGTTGAGCATCGTTGTCACAGCAGAGTGTGGCATCTCATGGAGTCCGTCTGGTCATCAGTGGATGATGAGGATTACTTACTATGACTGTGGAGCATCGTTGTCACATTCACAGCTGAATGTGGCATCTCATGGAGTCCGTCTGCTCATCAGTGAATGATGAGGATTACTCACTATGACTGTGGAGCATCGTTGTCACATTCACAGCTGAGTGTGGCATCTCATGGAGTCCGTCTGCTCATCAGTGGATGATGAGGATTACTTACTATGACTGTGGAGCATCGTTGTCACATTCACAGCTGAATGTGGCATCTCATGGAGTCCGTCTGCTCATCAGTGAATGATGAGGATTACTCACTATGACTGTGGAGCATCGTTGTTGCATTCACAGCTGAGTGTGGCATCTCATGGAGTCCGTCTGCTCATCAGTGGATGATGAGGATTACTCACTATGACTGTGGAGCATCGTTGTTGCATTCACAGCTGAGTGTGGCATCTCATGGAGTCCGTCTGCTCATCAGTGGATGATGAGGATTACTTACTATGACTGTGGAGCATCGTTGTCACATTCACAGCTGAATGTGGCATCATATGGAGTCTGTCTGCCCATCAGTGAATGATGAGGATTACTCACTATGACTGTGGAGCATCGTTGTCACATTCACACCTGAGTGTGGCATCTCATGGAGTCCGTCTGCTCATCAGTGGATGATGAGGATTACTCACTATGACTGTGGAGCATCGTTGTCACATTCACAACTGAGTGTGGCATCTCATGGAGTCCGTCTGCTCATCAGTGGATGATGAGGATTACTCACTATGACTGTGGAGCATCGTTGTCACATTCACAGCTGAATGTGGCATCTCATGGAGTCCGTCTGTTCATCAGTGGATGATGAGGATTACTCACCTTGACTGGTGAGCATCGTTGTCACATTCACAGCTGAGTGTGGGCATCTGACGGAGTCCGTCTGTTCATCAGTGGATGATGAGGATTACTCACTATGACTGTGGAGTATCGTTGTCACATTCACAGCTGAATGTGGCATCTCAAGGAGTCCGTCTGCTCATCAGTGGATGATGAGGATTACTCACTTTGACTGGAGCATCGTTGTCACATTCACAGCTGAGTGTGGCATCTCATGGAGTCCGTCTGCTCATCAGTGGATGATGAGGATTACTCACCTTGACTGTGGAACATGTTGTCACATTCACTCACAGCTGAATGTGGCATTTTATCAGACTTCTGTTTATGTATGGATGATGACAATAACTGTGGTGCACTGATGCTACACTCACACCTCCTGCCTTGCAGATTGGCAGTCCTTTATTGAACATGAGTTAATGATGACAATCATTCTTGGACTATGGGCGCTGGGCCGAAGATTCGCCTTTATAATAGTAAGAATAGGAAAATTTTACGAGTTTGTATGCTGTACAGTCGAACCCTAACAAGATGAGCTCTTATAACAAGCAAAACTTTAGGTCCCAAGTCTTTGTTGTTCTTTGTGTTCCTGGGTTTTTCATTACTGTTAATTATAGAAGGTACCTGTTACATGTATAACTACTGTAGGTAATTTGTATGGAGCGAAGGACCTTGTTATAAACTTGTGCAACTATAGTGACAGCAATTTCGTGTGGAAAATATGAAGTTGCAAAACTGATAATCAGTTTTTTGTGTCATGTTTTCTGTGTGCAGAATTGTGCATATGAGATGTGGATATCATTGAAGAGAAGACTACCCCTTTGTTGGAAACTGACTACCCCCTGTATTGGAAATATCTGCACAGTTTATGTTTTTAAAGGTAAGATACAATTAGCTGTAGCTGTGTAAATTAAATCATTCTACATTTATATTGACCACGTGGTGAACAGCAGATGCAACTTGCAGCAACTGATTTTCTCCATTGATCTTCTGTGTCAAATCAGTAAAAGTGTGATAAAGCAATTCTAAATAATATGGTTGCAATTAGGTAGAGCATAGTTGTTGATAACGACCTGATCAGAAGGGAGAGCCTCTAGCAGCAACCGGGTGCTTACTCAAAGCAAACACCAAATTTATAACTGCTTTGTCCACTATTATCCACATAATATTTTATGACAGAAGTGTCATCTAGGTCTTGTTCTTGACACGGGTATATCATTCTTGAAACCCTGACGGATAGGTGGTGGTGTGAAATCACCAGTGATGTATTTACTACATCTTGAAATCAGACCACATCATAGGGTGTGCGTATACATAATGTCCTCGAAGTATTTAGCATATTCTATCTGATATAAGATCACTACAGTGGTTCTCAAACATGGTTTGGCACATACATGTAGTTCCTGTGGCTTGTATTGTCCATATGTGCCACAGAGTGCAGTTTTTATTCCCCTGGCTGTAAACTGGAGGGGAATATTGCGATACCTTTAGTATTCCTTCCGTGTGTATGTCTGTATGTATGTACGTACATGTATGTACACATATGTATGATTTTGTCTTACAGTCACCATGTGGACATGTGGCATTGTGCACAAAAGATGTCCACATAATGCAGGTTGTGTTGACGTTATGTGGAGTAAGCCATGTCCACATAACGTTTCGTCCCCTCTCTGGAAAACGGGTTAGAGGCATTTTGAGTTGGGGTTATTCGTCGCCAGTGTTGTAGTCGAGTCCTCTTCATCCGAGTCCGAGTCCGAGTCTGAGTCCTTGAGCAAAGGACTCGAGTCCGAGTCCGAGTCCTTGTCAATTTTGGATGTCCGAGTCCGAGTCCGAGTCCGAGTCCTTGAAAAAAGGACTCGAGTCCGAGTCCGAGTCCTTATGTATCAAATTCAAGTCGCGGTTCACCAATACTATATTAACGTTTTCAAAATGTCACTATCAAATGTCAGGTGATAGAGAAGGGGTAATGGTTTTGGCTGTATGCACTATGCAATGCATTCATTATGTTTATAATGTACATTAAAAAAAACGTGCATTAAGTTTTACCTTAGTATGCGTAGAAGCCTACAGATATCGACACAGATACTACAGTAAAGTGACAATTACAATTAGCATATGATCTTCAGTAATTGTTCTTCACATTTGTTGCTTTTCTTTATCATTGATCAATCGGCAAGTTATTTTTGCGAGCGGCAGAACTGAGGAATTCGGTTCCACAGCAAAACCAAATCAAGGTGAAAGACATAAAATAATTGAAATAAAACACCTAAAAAGACCCGATTTTGCCGGACTCGAGCCGGACTCGAAGCCGAGTCCTCGAGTCCTTGCGGTCCGAGTCCGAGTCCGAGTCCTTGAGCAAAGGACTCGAGTCCAAGTCCGAGTCCTTGAAAAAAGGACTCGAGTCCGGACTCGAGTCCAAGTCCCGAGTCTGAGTCCTACAACACTGTTCGTCGCAGAATGAAGAGAAACATTCAGGGAAATCAAAAACCAAATTTGGGGTTCAAAGAGTTTTCTAATTTTAAGTAAAGTTATTTTTGTACTGAGTTTTCTTAACTACATGAAAACAAAGGAATGTCCACATAGAGTATGTAAAACAAATATGGGTTGGTGTGTGGGGGGGTGGGTGTGTGTGTGTGTGTGTGTGTGAGTAGGTTTATGGTGTAAATTGAGGACACACGTGTAACATCATCGGTAAATCGAAGACAGGAACTAAATCGAGGACGACCTCGATTAGAAAACGTGTACAAAAGCAATGAGAGCTGTTGCGCAAAAGTACAAACAACGAAAAAAGGGAAGAGGAACAAAAGAAAACCCTCCATTTACACCATAAACAAATGTGTCCGTGTGTACTTGTTCTACATAACTGGCAAGGACTGACACAACGGGAGAACAACAGATCCTTTCTGTCTTTGGTAGTTGGGTCTTTTGTTCAAAACGGTCCTCTGTAGTAGGTTTGTGTGCTTAGTTTATGGGAGAGTGTTATATTAGAGGGACAAAGGAAAACACAAAGCATTGTCCTCAGGAGTATTGTAAAACAAGAGTGGGTACGTGTGTGTGTTATGTTTTGGTAAAGCTGACTTTTGTCAGCTCATAACTTGAGAAATATGTTACATTAATCACCGAGGGAGGATAGTTTTACATTACGAGATAAAAAGCAGTCAATATTTGTGTTATAACACCTCTCCCACATATTCTGCTTGGTTTTAAGAGATAACTGAATAATTTAATCTGAATACAATAAAAATTTACGTGTATCTGAATATGAAATTACTTGAAAATTAACTTGCAATTTTCCTAACTACTCTTTCATGAAATGTTTGAACCCAGCTCTGTAGCACTCGCGCTTGGAAACAGTATATGCAACGTGCAACACACAGATGCATTTTGCACACAGTGCGTATAGTACTATCAGTGATGTGTTTGCTGCATCTTAAGATCAGACCACATGATTATGATTAATTTGTCAGTTCAGATCACCCATGGACTGGTAATGGCTTCTCAACCAATAGAATGTCTTAGGCATATGAGTAGGAAGTTAATATCTATGGAGGTTTTCATTCAATAATTAAATATACGTATTTAGTTAATTTGTTTTGTTCTTCAGTCCACCTATAGCTATTCTCCTGTCAACCATGCCTGAGTTCTGTCGGCCACCTCTTGCATCACTGAGATGTCACAGGCTCCTAATGACGTCATACAAGCCCAAGTACTGTCAGTCATCTCTTGTACCACTATGTCTGAGGCTTCTGATCACCTGTCAACCACGCCTGAGTTCTGTCAGCCACCTCTTGCATCACTGAGATGTCACATGCTACTTATCAACCGTCATCCAAGCTGAGTAGTGTGAGTCAGTGTTGTACGTGTAGTTGAGACCTGGCAAGACCATCACAAGAGCAACACAAGACCATAACAAGTCCTCCAGTCTCAATTCAAGTCTCAAGCTATTCAAATGAACTGCAACAAAGGCATTCCTTTGTCATTGTTTGTGCCTTGTGCCTTGTGCCTGGTCTTGTGAATGGTCTTGTGAATGGTCTTGTGCCATCGAGTGCAGTTGTAAAACACAACTTTGTATCATAAATGACTGATGTTTAACCCGTCTATAGCTGGGTGATGGCTATAGACATAGCTCGATGGAAGCCGATAAGCCGGGGCACTGTTATAGCTGCATTCCTGCTGCATAGCCGCATTCATTCATAGACGATGGCCAAATTGCCTGCACTTGCATATATATTCCACTCAAAGTGCAGTTGTCCATGGCCGAACAGTGCAAGCGTTAAAGAGTAAAATTGCTAGTTCGGACAACCCATGCAATGGGCTGTCAATTACTAGTAATGGATAGACAGTCTGTGGCATATACATAACAAATATCTATGTTTGTTTCTGTTATCTAAAAACCATATTTATATACTGGTATTCTATTTTGGGTCCTTGCCCCATGTATAGAATTACTATGATGTCAAGATGACTAATCATCTGTCAATCATGCCCGAGTTCTGTCAGCCACCTCTTGCATCACTGTGATGTCACAGGCTCCTAATGACAGTCAGTCATCCAAGCCCAAGTACTGTCAGTCATCTCTAGTACCACTGTATCTGAGGCTATAATCTCCTGTCAACCAAGTCCTGAGTTCTGTCAGCCAGCTCTGTGCATCACTGTATTTTATTTAAAGCCTGCTAATCACCTATCATCCCATCATGAATATTGTGAGCAGTCTCTTGCATCACCCGCCATTCAAGGCAGAGTTATGTGAGTTACCTTGTGCATCACTTTGATGCCTTCGGCCCACCTATAGCTAATCTCCTGTCAACCACGCCTGAGTTCTGTCAGCCACCTCTTGCATCACTGTGATGTCAAAGGCTGTTATTACCCGCCATCCATGTCCAAGTTCTGTGTGTCACCTCTTTCACCATCGTGATGTCAAAGGCTACTTATCACCTGCCATGCAAATTAGACTGCTGTATGTCACCTCAAATGCCTCATATGTTCCTGATGTAGAGCTGGATGACCTGTCATCCAAGTGTAAGTTCTGAGTTCTCAAGACTGTATATTTGTTGTCTAAGCCTTTGTCCCGTCATCAAACTCTTGTATAAACATGTGATGATAAAGGCTTTTATCATTTGTCGAACAGGCCTAATTTCTGTCAGCCAGCTCTTGTATCAGCGTGATGTTAAAGGCTTTTATTTTGTAATCCAGATTGGAGTACGACCTTACATTTAGTCCAAATTATGTTTGTGTTGAAAATCATTTCACACTTGTATAGTTTAAGACTGTGAGGCAAAATGTCCACATTGACAGATGAATCTGTCGGTTACACTGCAAAGTGACATATTTGTGCTGTGTTCATTGATCATCATACAGATAATGTTGTATGAAAGCTTCTAGGTTAATGCCAAATTGAATGTCCCTTTGATTAAAGATTTTAATTTGTAAACTAAACAGTACATTTCCTTTGAGGGAAACAATTGGGAAAAGAAGCGGCTTATAATCATATCTTTTCTAAATGCTCTTAGTCTAATCAAAACTTTTCATATAAAAGGTATAGGTTAATATTATTTAATTGATAACAGTTATATGTTGTACTTTTGTAAGTACACTGTGCCAAAAAATATAAATCAATGTCTCATGTTACAATCCATTTTGCTACCTTCACTGTCAGAAATTTGTTCAACCAAAGCTGTGTACATATTGTTTCGTCTGTTAATGTATTAAATAGTACATGTTGTATATACATTTCGTTTGTATTTTTTTCTGTGAAAGTAAAGGGGAAATAAATATTAATGAATTGAAATGAGTTGCACCTCTGGTGTCTATGCATATACATTCCTCTTTATCGTTGTAGCTTCCTTGACCTCTTGCTTGTCAAATTTTAATGCTTTTCATGGCCTTGTACTTTCTCAAAAGTAAAACAATACATGGACACATTACTTAAACATTAATTTATAATGATAAAATTTTCCCATCAGTGAAATAAAGCGCCCCAAAAAGAAATTTTTAGCTAAACTCTTTTTCCTTAAATGATATCTTTTGAAATACCGAGGGAGAATATTTTCACACTGTTGGTGATTTGATGATTGTGCAATGAGTGGGGGGGGGGGGGCACCTTCAAGTTAATATTATGGGCCTAGTATTTTTTTCGATACCTCTCAACTGATACTAGGAATATTCGCCAGACCATTTCGGAGCTGGGGATCACATGCTAGCGTATAAGTCTTACCCCCGAATCATGTGATATAGTAACAGTCTCTTGTGTCAGGAGAATGGGGAAGTTTAAACATGGAGCTAAAAAAAGAGGATTATAACGTGCAAAGGATTTGATTAAGTATTAAGCATTCCAAATTTTATTCAACATTAATTGCAAATGGATTATTCTTGTGCCTGTGAATTTAGCCCCTCAAGATAATCCTGGCAATGTTCACGGACACTTTATTGGGCCGGCTTTTCGTGACAGGTGAATCACTTGTAACACTAGAGGGCAGCAAACAAATTAAGCAGCAGGATTTTTGTCACGACTTCCAAGAATATTGGAATATAATTATTTGATACCTTTTCAAATCTCAACATAAACAAAACACGATCTCTTTCTCTTTCGGTGTGTCACCGAAACAGCTAAAAATGCCCTCTACAGATTTCCCGCCAATGTATAGACACTGTGGGTCGTGCATACTTTGATTGACCTCAGCAACCTTGCGCAGCCGTCTGGGATTTATAATCAAGCCCGCTTAGGTTCAGTCTTGCACCGCAATATGGAAGTTTGAACCCGGGCCTGTAAAACAACCCTTCAGGTATAACTACACTTTACGGGTATATTTTTTGTATAAAAGCCTACAAGGAAACAAAATTTGCTGAACAGTTGTGCGTGTGAGTATTGCTGAACAGTGCAGTGAGGGTTAACTTGAAAGAAACTTTCCGTTGTTTTACAACACAGATCTCCAATCCATTTCAATTAAATGCTCAGAATTATCACTTGGTTTCTCTGCATGTGATATGTGATGCAATAATTCGATCTTGTATTTCCACCACCAATCTCTGTGCATCGAGACACCAGGATCGGACTACAGAAGCCATCACCCATCCCCAGTACACAGAGCGCCAGGATCGGGAAATATTGCTTAACACTAACAATGCACTGAAATAGCCATAATTTTCACACAAAAAATACACGAAAAAATCCTTCGAATGCACTTTTCAAAATATTCATACGCACACAAAGTTACATATACAATGTATTGTATCAATAAAATGTCACCGTTTAACATATAGAGTGATTCGTAGTGTGATTGTTAAACACCTAGTCGAATTCATGATAAAACTAAAGTAGCCTATCAGTCCCTGTGAATCGGGACTATAGATTAATGGAATTACATGTGCCAAAGTTATAGAGCATTCGAGGATCTTGTACCTACTCATTATTCATTATTCGTGGATTTAAAAACCTTGCAACTGAACCTCTGAAGTCTGGAGACCTGAAGTGAATGTTTTGTCGAATCCGTTGTACTCCAGGCAGTGTGTCCGTTACAGTAAGCCGCAAGAGAATGTTGTCTCATATTCTGTCCCGAATGATTCAGTGATGCGATCTTTTATTCTGTGGACAGTGAGATGAAATACAATAAACTAAATGCATCATTTGTTAAAGAGAGAAGAGAGATACAGTGTATATAAATTACGGCTTCTTTTGAACTGCTCTTAACACGTGACTACTCCTGTAGGGAATTCCAGAAACGTGGATTGACACCCGATTTTCAATAATAGTTCAATATAGATTGTAACAAAATATCTTGAACCATTTTCATCCTTCATTTCCAAACATTACAAGCTGATGATATGACCTTTTCCTGATACCTCTTCTCTGAAAACAAAAGGCAATGGAAACCGAAGGCAACAAGTATATAATATCGACAAGAGTTGAAGAGTAGTGTTATCACATCAAGATCAACAATGGCTGAAGTAGGCCTAAGCCGGTACAAAACAACGTCACCGTGCAAGGACAATCACGTTGTGATAGGAGGCGTAAACTTCCAGCAGGTGCCGGACGAAAAATCACGCTGCGCTATATTGGTCAGTGGCAAACTATAGGTACCATATGGACAAAATATTACGATGATTCCACAAATCTGTTTACGATGATATGCGTCGCAACTCACAAAATTGAAACGACACCGCTCTGCAGGTTTACCGAAAATGTTTAATTTAAATATCTGTCTAGTTGATCGAATTTAGATTTAAACATCAAATTCACTGACCTTTTTATATCGTAGGCACATGTAGTACTTGTAGTACCCTTCTGACTGGCGTTGCAACAACGTACGTCACAATGAGATGGTTTTGATCGACGCTGGCATATTCTGTAAAAAGGTGTAACATGTACTTTCTAAGATATAGTTTTGAACAACACGACTGCAATTGCAAAGAAGTAACCTGAAAAATGTAATATTTCCCAGTGCACAAGGTGGGATATATATTTACATGTAAATGTAGGCCTATAGTTATACTGACCGTTCCCTGTACGGGGGAACCATGCATATGTTATTTTTGAATGTTAACGGTAATCAAAACTTTGAGCAACAAAAGGTCTGGAGTAAACGAAGAAACACCAATTAGAGCCAATCTTGAAAAAAAAATGGCTGCATGTGCTAGCAAACAAAAGTTGAAAAATGTATTACTGAATGACTTGTAAGTGCTGACCCGGGTGTCATGCAAGGAGGCAAATTTCAGAGTATCGCAAAACCGGAGTGAATACGGCCACGGTACGGGGTGATTTAGCACAATTAAGAGTCCGCTTTGTTTTTCATGGTGCTTATCAAAACAACACTCGGTGGAAAGCAATTCCATGTCATTCAAACTTTTCACCACGCAATTATTTGACGAATTAATTTATAGTAAATTCGAGTTTCGGCAACCAAAACAAGCATATTATGTTTAACATGAAGATTTTTTTTTGGGGGGGGGGCATGCATTAGACCATGCAGAAGGATATACGTGAAAGGCCCTCGCTACGGTTCTACTGACGCAGTGTATTGAAGCATCACCAGATATCATTAATTAAAACAAACATTAAAACATATCATTCAAACAAACATGATAGATTTATAAAGCAGACAACATGTTACTTACCCAAGCCTCTCAATTAAGCAGGTTTCCACCCGTATGTTCCTTGCTCTATGCATCGTGACTTTAATCCCATACGCGGCTGTGACGAGACTCTTGATTGACTAAACCGTAGATTTTAAGCCTGCTGACAAAATGACCGGGACGAGCAGCTGATGAGTATTTCCCGAATATCTAAAGCCTTCGAGAATATCTGCGCACGATCCTATTTTGGCACACATCAGTCATGCAGAAGAAAATTATTCAATATAGCCGTTAGCATTCTCCCGCGCAATTCGTGCACGAAAGAGTTGTGGGCAATGGGTCCTTGCTCTATGGACAGACCATGCTGGGATCACGCGCCCTTCTCAGACGTGGCACCTGTCGTGCATTCATCAACCCGTCATCCATTAGGCCCATGCCAGCCCAGCCTCAGTGGCGAAAGTGTGTCTAGGGCCTTGAAAAATCCGAGATCGACTACGCATCATAATTTGACCACATGGCCTCGAGAGAGAACAGACTGATGGAACCAGTCTGGTAAAATAAAATAACAGAACCAACTAGAAATTTGGGTAAAAAATATCTGAGCGTTATTGCGGGCCATATTAATATCGTTATAGGATTTTTAAAAAAATGTTTACTTGCCATGGCTGACCAATGTACATGTGAAAAAAGTTGCTAGCACGAGTAAATTCAGTTCAACTCAATTCAATAAAAGTTTAATATTTTATGGACGCAAGGCCGAACATCAATTGGTGGACTAACATGAAATAGGAACCATATATAACAATTGAGAGACACTATCTGAAAAAGACTATTGTGACTAAAGGTTTGCACATATCAATTACTAATTGCCTTTAAGTCATAGAAATTGTAGTAAAATGAAATTGAAATGAAAATAAATGAAGTCAAAATGGAATGGGACGAAACGAAAGCAACGAGGACGAAAAAAAATAACAAACTATCTAACTTTATGATTTAGATAAAAATGAAAAACAACTGAAAGTTACTGTGCTCACATTAAAATATTAGTTAGTTACGATACACATTTAATGATAGAATCAACAAGAAATTTGGGTAAAAATATCTGAGCGTTATTTACAGCCCTATTAATATCGTTATAGGATGTAAAAAAGTGTTTACTTATTGCCATAGCTGACCAACGTACATGTGAAAAGGTTGCTAGCACGAGTCAATTCAGTTCAACTCAATTCAATAAAAGTTTATTAATATTTTATGGACGCAAGGTCAAACATTAATTGGTAGGACTAACAATGAAATAGGAACGATATATAACAATTGAGAGATACTATCTGAAAAAAACCCTATTGTGACTACAAAGGTTTGCACGTATCAATTACTAATTGCCATTAAGTCATAGAAATTGTAGTAAAATGAAATTGAAATTAAAATAAATGAGGTCAAAATGGAATGGGACGAAACGAAAGCAACGAGGACGAAAAAAATAACAAACTATCTAACTTTATGATGTAGATAAAAATGAAAAACAACTTGAAGTTACTGTACTCACATTAAAATATTAGTTAATTACTTTACACATTAAATAAGTCTATACTATTCAGTGGAAGCCTAAAGATGAAACAATTAAGTGAACAATGGGGAGGAATGACTTTAAGAGTCAGGGTTCGCAGATCTAACCGCCCATGTTGGTGCGTCTGGAGGAGGGGGTCTGACGGAGGGCAACCGGGAGACAACAAACTCGGGTAGCATTTGCGCTACCAACATGGGAGAGGTCTTGGCGAAGTTTCTGTCTAGCTTGTATTTCAGTGCAGCTAGAAGAGACCTCTCCCATGGCAGTTTGCGCAGCCGTCGTACCTTCCGTCTGTTGTCTGCCGGCTGCTCCTCCTCGGACAGACTTTCTTCAGAAGACATGTATGGCATTGCCATCACCTCCTCTGCTTCCCTTTTCTCAGCCTCCGGTAAATTTTTTGACCGGAGGCTGGACTGGCGCCTTTGTAGTTTCTATGTGAAAAGCAAAAGAGACCATAATTATGACGTACACTTAATGGGAACTTGCCGAGGTGATACATGAATTACCTATTTGGTCTATTTTTAAACGACATTGCCATGATGAAACCGGAATAGCCAATCGTTGCCATGTTTGCTGAGTGCCATAAGGTGTCCAGTATTTCCTGGTCGCTAGTCCAGCATTCCGTAGCCCTAAAAGGGCCGGGTACAATCCGGCCTCTTTCCCTTCAACTTCTTTTTTTGGGGGGATACCATTGCCGACCTTTGATACCAAAAATTCCGATTTGTTTGTTTTTTTCTCGTCAAATTAATCCGGCCCTTTTGGCACAATTTGATACGCCAACACTTTGTTTTATATGAATATTACCGGTTTAATTGAAGTGGGAGAGGGCTTCATTTTTTAAGCCAATTTGTTATAGGTCTAAGCCACTTCGAAGAAAGTGAGCTAGGCGTGGATGACATAAATAGTCTTGCACCATCCAGATCATTTTACAATATATTCAGGCAACACAATAAAACATAGATAACTTGTGAATAGGTCAACATAAGAGACACTTACTATAATAAAAAAAAATATACGTGTATGTGTATCTGATGTTGCCCCGTTGAACCTATACTAAACTATGTCACGCTTTGTTTACATGTTCGCTTCCCTATGGAAGCCAGTTGGGGACGCCGGCCAATGATCCCCACCTGGCTTCCACAGAAAAGCACTCGTGAAAACAAAGCGTGACGTCATTATGTCTTGGTGATGTTATTATGTCTTGACTCTATAAAAGGAGAAACCTTACTCTATATTTTCGACTCCTCTTGCGTGCATCGTCAGTGTGCTGTTTGTAAGTCCCCTGTGCTTGTCTTCGTTTTTTGTCTTTTAGGGACGTGAAGTAAGTCTTACAGGCTTCTGCAAAATGTAAATAATACACAAAATACGTACATTTGTATTCATGACAATAATTTGTCACTTTTTCACTTGTCAGTATAGTAATCCAATGCAACTACCTTCAACCACTTCCATGAACTCACTCAACGCCATGGTTGAATGAATGTATGCAAGAAGGTACTTTAATTGTTGTAGTACAGAGTGACGTATAAACTTTTTTTTTTTTTAGGAAAGGTGCAGCGCAGTGCACATGTACATGTACTTACTTTTGATCTGCTCCGTAGTCCATTTGTCTCGTCCAAAAAGGGACTTGACTTCGCGGATAATTCGAGAAATCACCTCCTCATTTTCTGCACTGCATTTCCTGAAAGACATGGTATAACAGGCATATAAGTCAATAAGGATGAACATGGTACATGTATTTCAAATTCCCCACAAGAAGAACACGCACAAATTTTCGCGTGCTTTTCACTCCTGTTTTTATCACAAATACAAAACGAAATCACTTTCCGTACTTTTTTCTAACTTGCAACACTCTGAAATTAAAGCAGAAAGTGATTTATTTTTAGGAATTAATTAGACAGATCCGCTTTGCAATATTGATCTTGACCAATGGCATGTAATTTCAAATTGCTATCCAATAATCCAAGTTGTTTTTTTAACCGATGTCTAACCAGAAGGTGAAAAATGTTTGTGTGGTCAGGTCTAGAAGAAAATATTGCATTGAAGTGTTGTGATAAAAAGTAGTCACACTTTTATCTACTTCTTATAATCGTGTGAAATGCGAAATGCCAAAAATGTAAGCTTACATTGCGGAAAGGTTAAATCCGTCATCTCCGTTCTTGAAGAGCTTGCCATAGGTTTCCCGGACGGCTTGCTGAAAAGAGGAGGACAATTTTTTTTCCGCATGTTTCTCTTTTGAGTGTTATTGATGATAATTAACGCGACAAACTGTTTCCCTGGTCATTTGGGAACTAGGAGAAGCGCAATCCAAATCCCACCCGACAATTACAACCGTGTACGCAAAACGGGTGGATGTTTATTCGTCCTCTGGCAGCTACCCATTTTGTGAGACGAATTATCCATTTATTTTGTCTTTCCAGATTATTTGCTGAAATGGTGCCAAATTGGTTGTGTTTAATATAAGGTGTATTGGAGACCAAAAGCACGATAACGAAAAAAATGACTTTACACCCCGCTATTGCTTACCGAGCAGTCCCACGGAGCGACGACACGTCTTCCCTTAGCTTTCGAAACAGGAGTCTGAAGCTTTTTCCCCATCGCCTGCAGTTCCTCGCTCTGCTTCTTCAACTGAGCCGCCATCTCTTTATTTTGCAGAAAAAGCATCTGCAGTGTAACATCCGTTGATTCAGAAACCTAAAAACGCCAAGTGAACGTAATGTAGTACATGGATATTAGATAGTAAAATAAATAATAAAAAGCAGTGTCTGACAAAAGATAAATCTGAAATGGAAACTGTTTGTATAATTTTGCATGTATTATCCATTTAGTATGCACCAAAATCAGGCCTATAAATTAGTCTTAGTCAAGCAGACAAAAATTGAATATAATACTAAAATCGATTAATAAGGTAAATAATCAAGCGTCACACTAATTAATAAAATCTCACCGTTGAGCCGTTTCTAGACGTGCTTCCTGATGCACCCACACGTTGTGAAATCACAGATTCTGGGGAATCTGGATTGATATCCGGGCTAGCATTTGATATGTCCAACAACGGTGTCCGATTTGTGGGCCGTCCACTGGATGGGCCAGGCTGATCCAGATCGTCCTCCGAATTATCCAATTCTGACAGCAGCTCGTTTTGATTAAACAGTCTTCGTCGAGATGTTAGTGTGTGACGATTCATGATGTTTTTAGACACATTCAATTGTGGAGAACGAATTTAAGGCAATTGGAAAAATGATGGAAACGATCGGAGCATAACAGAAAAATACATGCAGGCTAGGCCTAATTCGGTACACTGGCGGCATTCTTTAAAAAAATCCCGCCATTTGAATTTTTTTCCCGCCATTTGGAAAGACTGGCTGGAAATTGATGCCAATGGGGTTGACCTCCCTGGCAAAGCAAATGTATTCGTCATCCTTGGCTCGCCTATGATTGATAAATAAGGGTCTGCGTTGGGCGGAGACTTTGCGAAGACGGACGATTATATGCGGCTTGTTCAACGAAGTACACGTGTGAGCATTTTCATTTTCACTCCTTCCCGATGTAGACCAGAGAACACAGTCTGTGTATTTCAAGTAAGTGTTGCATTCATTGTACGTTGAATAAGTCAAAATTAGAAGATAACTATATCATTAGCAAGGCAACTTTGTTTTACTACTTTCTGTCGCTAGTGAAACACGACCATACTTTAATTTAATTATACCATCATGACATTTAAACTTTGGACGCTTATTAGAATAATTATTTAATTAGAATTGGTTTCTTTAAAGGCTCATAAGCCTATCGTTGTCGATGATTTCAAACACACATCCTGTTTGCCTATCACACAGATTTGTACACGATTGGCACCAATAATGTTATATCTCCATTTTCTTTCAGAAACTAGTTATGTTTACATTATTTTATATCACAGAAATGAATGGAAAACGAAAAACCTGCCCAAACTGCATGATCAATTTGTCAAGGAGAGCTTATTTTTACCACAAAAAGAAGCACTTCGACGACAACTCATGGACTTGTGCCAGCAAACAGGCCACTGTTCTTACACCAAGCCCGTCGACACCGCAAGGTATTTATTTCATATTTTTTTTTTTTAAATCAAGATGTTTTCTAGCCACTCCACCCACAACAGGCAACTCTCAAGCCATAATTCTGCAGTATGTGCGATATCATGTGCCACATGAAATAGAACCTAACCCGAAGTTACATAAAATAGTGTTCGTTCGGCAATAGACAAATATTTCAGATTAAGACTATGATGTAAAAAAAAAAGAAAAAAAGTGCAAGATTGTAAATTAAGGCTTTGCACTTCTCAGAAGTTTAGTGAAAACGATTAATGACATGAAACAAATACAGTATGCACTCAGGCACTTTTGCATGAGTAACCTCGCTGTTTTTTTTGTTTTAGGTGGGGCATAAACCTGTCCACCCCGTTATAGTAAGAATATTGCTAGTTATTTGCAAAGGCGTCGTATATGTTGCCGTTATTTCTCAAAATTTATGTAGCGTATTTGGATGGCATCATGTTTGTGTTTGCCCATTTGAGAGTGTTAGATAACTGTTATCATTATGAACATTGTTTTGCTGCACTCGCTAGCCATGTATTGTTATGTGAAGCCATTAAACAATTTCCTATTCTTCCCCCTTTGCGAGGTTTTGGAAGGGGGTTTGCCTCTATGCGAATCTGCAAGGTTGGCTAGATTGTGCTGAAATTTGGTGGGAATTGCATTCCAATACCACAAACAGGCCTCAAATATTGGCCAATAAATCAATTATACTTTTTTTTTCAGGGAATTTGAGAGCAAAGCACTTGAAATTATTGCCTAATTAAATTGCTTGATAATAAACATCTTCTGATATTGCTTGTGATGCTTGGCTCGTATAATATTGTTTCCCATTGCTCACGATAATTTGCTATTATGCATCATATCATACATTGTTGATGATAATCGTACATCACTGCCGATGCTATTTGCATCTTAACGTCAATTTTGCTTATGGAAACAGCTGTAGTTTCACCAGCGAGGTTCGGACGGGAACAAGAAGTATGCCATATTTAATACGAAAAAGCGGCTTCTAAAGCCACAAGAAAGAAAAAGAATAAAGACTGATCAGCCTGTCAATGGTGTTTCTCGGGTGTCTGTATCATGTAGGGATAACAAGAATCAATACTTTAAAACACGATCCTTTCTAAAATATTTGTGAATAACTTCTGCTTATAGAGTTTCCCGCGGTGCACGGCGACGATGATAATACTTCGAACATTGAAGACCATTCCGTTTCCCCTGTCGGCGAATTCAGTGATTCTGATGAGGTACGGGATATTGCCAGTTTATTATTGTTGACATTATGATTTCGTGGAGATTGTCAGTTGGATAGATTTTTGGAATATAAATTATTTGTTTTGCAATTGACCACTTGCCAAAGCTCCAAATGGAAAAAAAAATACATTGAATCAGGTACATTCGTTCAAATCTTATCAGTTACAGTCGCAAAGATCCAGTGTTCATGGAAATGATTGGGGAAAAAATAAACACTTGAAACGTATGCTAGTTGTTAACATAACAGTCACCTCTGTTTCCATAAACATATATTTATTTAATTTTCTTTTTTATATTTATGCTATTAAAGAATGCTAGCGAATCGGATCCAAGCGATTCCAATTTTAGCAGTTCCACTTCTAGTGACACGGAGGACGCTGAGGACTGGGAAGAGGAACTCATTGATCCTCGAGACTTTGGCGATTTGAGAGATGCTGGGAACTCATCTGCAAAGACAACGTCCGCTGATTTCCCTACAGGCAGGATGTATACAAAATTCCGAGAACTTCTTCTTTGGGTTTGTCACTTTTTGCTACTCTGGCAGACCACTTTTTTAATCAGCGATAGGGCCTTAGATAAACTTCTTATGTTTCTTTCGACCTTGTTCCGCGTTATTGCTAGGCTAGCTTCCTCAGTTTCGGATATTGCATCCATAGTACCTAATTCTATGTACATGGTAAGAAAACTGCTCTCCTTTGACAGAGACTCTTTCACTAAGTATGCAGTTTGTCCCAAATGTTCAAAGCTGTATGGCATGCAAGATTTATTTTACGAAGTGAATGGATCTGCTCATCCACGAAAATGCTCAAATTCTTGGATTCAATCAAGAAACCGAAGGGTGACATGCAACACTAGCCTTGTCAAAGTTGTTAGGCTGTCTGGTGGGGAACGAAAGTTCTACCCTTTGAAAATGTACTGCTATCAGAGCGTTATAGAGAGTATAGAAAACATGATCCAGCGTGAGGGTTTTTTGGAGGCCTGTGAAAAATGGAGAGTCCGTCACGTTCCGGATGGCTTTTTCGCAGATATTTACGATGGGCAGATGTGGAAGACATTTCAGAATTTCAATGAACAGCCATTTTTATCGGGTAAATATACATTTGGTTTTATGCTGAACTGCGACTGATTTCAGCCCTACGTGAGACGAAACGTATCTGTTGGCATTGTTTACCTGTCCATTTTGAACCTACCGAGAAGCGTACGTTTTAAACAAGAAAACACCGTCATAGTTGGAATACTTCCCCCTCGATAAGGAGCCGTCGTCGCTTAATTTTTTTTTAGAACCTCTAGTGACTGAATTGAAAGCGCTGTGGGCTGGGGTCCGGGTAAGAACGTCCCAAGAAGTGATAATAACAATCCGGGGTGCGCTTATGTGCTGTTCCTCTGACCTGCCAGCAAACCGAAAGCTTTGTGGTTTTTTAAGCCACAGTGCCTCGCTGTTTTGTTCGCGGTGCATGAAGAAATCCCCCTGTGTTGACACGCAGCAAACCGACAGACGAGGTAGGACAAAAAAGAAGCATGATTACGGTGGATTCAACCGCGAATCATGGCCAAAACGTAGCAATGAGCAACACAGGAGGTCAGTAAGGGTGGTTCGGCAGTGCACCAGCAAGAGGGATATAGAAAAAAAGCAAAAGGAATTGGGCGTGAAATACAGTACTTTGATGGACCTGGAGTATTTTGATGCTGTTAGGTTTTGTGTCATTGACCCCATGCATAACCTTTTTACAGGTACAGCTAAAAGAGTGTTTTCACAGTGGGTCAAAAATGAGATCCTGACCAATAAGTCACTAGAGCAGATCGGCGAGAAAATTCGCAATTTCCTACCATCTTCAGATCTTGGCAGAATACCTGTGAGAATTGCTTCTAATTACGGTAGATTTACCGCTGAAGAGTGGATGAATTGGACACTCTATTTCTCACTTTTTGCTTTAGATGGGATCCTTCCGGAAGCCCACTTAAAATGCTGGCATAGTTTTGTAATTGCGTGTAGAATTCTGTGCAAACCATGCTTATCCCGTGCGGATATTAAAAAAGTTGACTACATGATTCTCAAATGAGTACGAGAATTTATATGGCTCTTTGGCAATAACCCCGAACATGCATTTGCATACACATTTGATGGAATGTTTAGAGGATTACGGCCCAGTATCTGCATTTTGGTGCTTTGCCTATGAACGATTTAATGGGTTTGTTGCCGATATTCCAACTAATAACAGTAACATCGAGGTGCAGTTAATGAGGACTGTGATGAGAATTCCTTTCTTAAAAAACATCCAACATTCCTCTGAATTCAAGGACACGTTTTCGGATATCTGTAGCAACCTTTCATCATATAAACCTGCGGACATGCAAGATGAGTCCACGGTCCTGGCACTTTTCAATACATGGAAAGGTCCCTTCAATATCAGAACGTTTTCAGACCTCTCAGCGATAAAACCAGTGGGAAACGGTGAAATATTTTGTTGGGAACAAAACGAGTTAACGATGTTGCATCAAATGTATCAACAACTTTACCGCCACGAAATCCACCAAGAAGACTTACAGTGCACGTTACGTAAATTTGGTATTATTCACATCGGTCCAGACCAATTTGGATCGACCTACACCAAACGATCTAAGAATAATAGTATGATAAACGCTCATTGGTTCAATGATGACGGAGATATTGATAGTTTGGCCGAGCTGAGACCTGGAACTGTTAAATTTTATATTATGCACAGTGTTTTCATAAAAGACCGCCAGCAACATGTTCCACATATGCTTGCGCTTGTGCGCTGGTTTGCGAAAATCAATGAAACACACCAGTATTTAACACCGGTTACAAGTTGGCCAAAACACTCGTTTATAACTTGGGGACCGGCTTCGTTTATTCCAGTGCAGCGTATTCAAGGAAAATTCATTGGTGCGTATGAACATGTCAATGAAACAAGCAAAATTATCGTTATTCCCCAAAATAGGAAACTGTTTTTTTAGTTAATGCATATAATATCAACAATAATAATACTATTAATACCGGAGTCTGGTGCCCAAGGCACTGGAAATAATAACACTTATATTTTGCTTTCACTTGCCCTAAATACGCAACAACTTCGGCTTCCAAATTTCCTAACATAATTGCAATATTATATTTCTGCTCAAGATTATGTGATACGGTTAGGTTGGATGGGAAAGATTGTATTTGGAGAGCAGTTCCATTTGTTTTTCCCTGTTGTCAGTGCACATGCAGTTTATTTTGTATAACACACGCATGCATGGTAATTTAAGCAACACATTTCGTCGGTTGCACTGAAACACCATAGTTGAACCTGCCGGGGAATGAAATTCAGCATACACTGCATTACTTGCATTTGAGGAGCTGTATACTCCCCATGGAGCTGAGATGGTATTTGGAATTTTTCCTGTGCCCAATGAACAGGGGTAATAATGATGTAGCGCCTTGAGCACCAGTCCTGGTGGATACATGCGCTTTATAAAAAGCCATTATTATTATTATTTTTACTATTACCGGTATCAATCAAGAAGATATAAAGTGATGATTTAAAATACTTATATTAAGTTTCAAAGGCGGTGGTTGAAAGAAACGACATTAATCATAACGTCTTATTTGTTTTCATTGTGGAGTGTCTGAGCGCACCTTGCACAAAGTTGTAGGAACCCAAAGTTCTAGATTAATTTACTTATAGGTTCGAAGAATTATGAACATATCGATTGATGTTTTTATTGTTGTACATATATTAACCACATCCACACTGCAGAAGATTCGCCCATGGAGTGGAATCAAAATAAAAGTTGAGCAGAATCAACACTTATAATTACATCTTGCCAGTCACAGGTTACTTGATATCAGCTTGCTTATATATTAGGCGATTTATTATTTTTTTGTTAGATTATACATGGTGATGTAACTTGTAAGTACATGTAGATATACTGTTGTCTGTTTATCCATTCTACATCCATGCTTTATGCAAGGATGTATTCGACCTCCAAGGTACATATAACTCAACAGGTGGACAGTTCCGGGGTGGTGGTTGGTGGGGGGGGGGGGCTGAGAGAGCCATCCAGTTTGCCTTGATGCCGCAAAAGTCATTTTGTCTGGTTTGCTTCTGGCGTGGGAACATCGAGCACAAAGTTCGGTTAATTGTACCATGGAGGAAGGAGTGTACGTAGTTAATTCTCTTTGATTTAGGTAAATAATGAGTCATCAAAGCCAGACGCTATTTGTTTTGACAGCCTTCAGTTAATTGGGGCAGTTACATTAACTTGTTAATAATCCCCAAGGCTTTCAGTAAATAAAGAAGAATTGTAAAATAAATATATTATGCATCGTTATCACAATTATTACCCCCCTTCAACACTGCATATACACCTGACTTCAAACACTTTTGCCTTTTGTTGAAGTTTTCTTTTTGCCTTCTGATATTCTTTTATTGCCCTCCTTTTGGAGGAAACAGTGCATTCCCGTTGATGATGGCGACCCATACCAACCTGTTAAGCATAATAAATTGCGCATTCTTAAAAGTGGAATTTGACTATATCTGAAAAGAATGGAAATGGAAAAGATGAGCGCGAAAGCCCAATTAATTCGTTCTGTAAATTATCCTATAAGAAAATAATTTCTAAAATTATAATTTCCGATTTATGATTATTATACAGATGAAAGTGCCTTTTCACGTTTCAATACAAGTAGAACTCAAACTATGATAATCGCCACTTACGAATACACTTGTCGAAGAACGTTGGTATACAAAAGTAATGGCCCAGGATTTTGATGATGTACATAGGTTAAGAGGCCAGCTTTATCCCGGCCATAGCAACAATGCGAAGCTTATATCACATGTACTTGACAGGCTGGTCAGCCCCTGAGGAATAGAAACCCGGACAGAGAAAGATGAAGGTGGAATAACCGTCTCGCCATTATTCTGTCATTCTTAGTCCCAGGTGGACATTGTCACTGGACTTCCGTTTGAGCCTTGAGGCGAGTGTTGTTTGCCTTCTCTTTGAGGGGGGGGGGGGCAGTTAGTGGCGTTTGGTTAAAAAAGAAACACAAATTACTGTACATACAATTTCAAAAATTGGGAAAAGCGATTACGAAACCGAAGTTAATGTCCTAGTTTTTCTTGCAACAGGATTTATTTACTGTTCATTTTACCTTCGGTTTATTTTATGCGAAATTCTAACATCTTTCGAACTAAAAATACAGTCTTGTAGAGGATTGCAACTACATGAAGTCCTATGCTGTGTTTTTTGGTGCCCAATCATAATTATAAAATCATAAAATCATAAACTGCACATACAATCGGGAAAGGCGACTACGAAACTTCTAGCAATATGATTTATTTACCGTTCATTTTACCATCGGTTTATTGTATGCGAAATTCTAACATCTTTCGAACTAAAAACACAGTATTGTAAAGGATTGCAACTACATGTACATGCAGGCCTATGCTGCGTATTTTGGAGTCAAATCATAATTTGTGTTGAAATATAAGGGTTTTATTGTGATCGTAATACATGGCATAATAAATAAAATTATAAGGCTTATCGACAAAAAATACAGGCAAAGTTTTAATGACAAAATAAAGAGGATCAGATAGGGATATAGGCCTGACGTAATTGATTTTAGGTTTAGGGTTTACAATCTGCGATAATTTGAATTTACATATGTTTCACTTGATTGGGGAAATTACATTATTTTTTTATTGAAATGAAGAAGAATGTGAAAAATGTATCAAGCATCATGCGGTTTTGGCTCTTCATGGCATCATCCATCAGAATTGCAGGCCGAATCGCGGTGCCAAATCGCGGTGCAGAGTCGGCACGTAATAGCAGGGCGGCCTGCAGCTTTGACCAATCTCACCGTCACTCTGACCAGGCAACGGGCACCCAGTGGCCGGTCGACATGACCGTCCGTGCATATGGTGAGGTCTTTCGTTACAAGTTCCGCGTATCCGTACATCAATCAAAACCAGCCATCCGTTCATCAATCAAAACCTGAAGACGGTCAGAGTATACTGTCCGGAACGTCGAGTTAATACCTCTGGTTCTTCTCAGAACCATACTCTTAGTTGAGAAATTATTCGTACATGGTGTTTCCGAAAACCTCTCATTATTTAGTATCTCCACCATGCAAATCCTCAAATCTTATTCACATCTTATTTGACCAATCTCCCTCGGACGAAAAGAACGAATCTTTGGACACTAATATGTTTAGGACATAGTTCACTAGGACATAATGTTAAATATCACCTAGCTTAAATTGTTGAATGGCTGGTTTTGATTGATGAACGGATACGCAGAACTTGTAACGAAGGACCTCACCATATGCACGGACGGTCATGTCGACCGGGCACTGGGTGCCCGTTGCCTGGTCAGAGTGACGGGCAGTGGGTGCCCATTGCCTGGTCAGAGTAGTGACAGGCAGTGCACGGTGCGGTATCACTTGTGTCGGCGATCCGCTTGTATTGTGGATGAAAGGAGACCTCGTCTTGTCAATTTCCCTTGACATCATACAAAGGCATTTTCCAACAGTTTTTTTTTTATTTTGCGCATCACAAATCAATGATGTTAGAAAGTATTAGTGTTACTTTAGACGATTTAAGAGGATTCTCTCCCGGTCCAACAAAAAAGATTGAGAAATTGACAAAAAAGGTATATACAATTAAGCAAGGAACAGCTATAGGCGCCTAGGCCTGGATGTTGTTGACGTTGTTGTTTTTACAGATGTTTCTGTACAATGACCAAAGTGTGCGCATTTGCTGCAAAACTGCCGTATAAGACTTTAATGTGTATGAACTTTTTAAAGTTTTGAATGACAAAAAGTATGCACTAATAACCCAACAGATAGACTCTGTTAAACAAATGATCAGGGAAAGCTAAAGAAAAAGAAAGAAAAAAAAACCCAAAACAATTCTGCACTATTCTCCACTTTTACATAATTTTGTTGCGAGCTGAGAAAAATGTGCACAGTGTTCCCAATATCAAAACAATATTTAAAATGCAAAATGAAACATATATAGACAAAATCATTGCTTCAAAAATGTAAAAGTTGATAAAATCAAATCGGTTACGGTTGGCTTGGTCGCACATCACGGGCTTATAATTCACGCGTGTGAGACGATTCACATCTTCTCTAACTTCTTTGAGATAGGCTTCTACAATCACCAAGACGTGCAGTTTTTAATCTGTAAAGAACCAAGTACAGAGAAGGTTTAATGATTATTTTATAGTGAAATAAAATCACCGTTACATTTTCTTGATAATCTCATCGGGTTTATTGCTTCTCCGCTAGTCCTCGATTTGTGATACAATGATTGTCACCAGAAAGCATTCATCTTGCTTTAATTTTAACTTTATTTATTATCACAATATGGAAATATTAAGAATGTTTTTATTCTTTTCAGAAACATGTCGAAATGTTTGATTCGAAATACGATACAGGAGACCCTACAATATTTAAAACGTTACCATAGTTATATGCATACCTTGTTCAGTCTATAGTTGAGAAGCTGGAACTCACGGAACCTCACGTAAAGGGGGTCTCTATAGAGTTCGGCTAAATATGACGCAGTGCTACTGGAAGACTGTTCAGAACCAGAAACACTCTCTTCTGATTCTTGAAAACTTGGCCCCGGAGTGTCAGCAAATGGGGGCAATGACGAATTTGTTATCGAAGACACATCACCGTGTGCTTCCTGGTGATCCGTTTTGCATGATTCATCCTTTTGTTGTTGTGTCACTTGATCCTTAAGTTGGGTGCGCAAAGCGTGTTTTTGGGCCTTTTGCTTTGCTTTTCTGGTCCTCCTTTTCGAGGAAACGCATTCCCGATCATTTCGATGGCGACCCATACCAACCTGTTAAGCATAGCAAATTTTGTATTTTTAGAAATGGAACTTGACTATATCTGCAAAGAATGGAATTGGAAAATGCGCTTAATGAGCGCGAAAGC
The DNA here is from genome assembly GCA_029964075.1 of Patiria pectinifera. NCBI lineage: Eukaryota > Metazoa > Echinodermata > Asteroidea > Valvatida > Asterinidae > Patiria > Patiria pectinifera. The sequence continues at coordinate 18,996,342 of CM057135.1, forward strand.
ACAATTAATTCGTTCCGTAAATTATCCTACAAAATAAATACTTTTTCAAATTATGCATTTGATTTATGATTATTAAATCGATGAAAGTGCCTTTCCACTTTTCAATTCGAGTACAACTCACCCTATATGATAATCGCTGCTAGCAGGAATCCACTTGGCTAAAAATGTTGTTGCAAAATTGTTGAAGTCCGGACTGCTCAGTTTAACCAAAAGTTGGCCTACTTTTGTTAGAAATGCCTAGGTTAAGTAAAGGTCAGCTTTCAATACCATAGCCAGATGGCAACAACGTGCACGGTGAGCCCCTGGTAAATATAGCTGTCATCTGAGGGTCGACTGAATAACCCTCACCACTCTGTCATTTTTGGTCTCCTAGGTGGACCTTTTCACCGGACTTCCGTATAAAGCGAGTGTTGTTTGCCTTTTCTTGGAGGCACTGGCGCTTGGGGAAAAAAACACATCGTCATTTTAAAGTCAGGAAAGGCGAGTAGAAATCCATGTTAAGGTACACGAAACTGTTTTAAAACCAACGAATGAGGAAAATATTTAAATAATTTCACGATTCAGGTGGAACCCACTGGCAAATGAAGGAGGGGGGCTCTATATATGAAACAGGAGATGACGTCCTCTATAAAGGCGGATTTCTTAAAATTACCGATGTCGGGTCGGTCTGACGGTACGTCGAACCAAGTTTTCTACATATTTAAATAATGTACTAGTGCAGTGCCCTTTCAAAATGTGCCTGTGCCCGTTGAGTGGGTTAAGACGTGCAACTGCAGCAGCATTGCACACCTGGCGCGCGCTTATTTGTATGGTATAATCCTCCGGTTTTGATACCTGTACTTTTTTGCAGGTTTTTTTTCGAGAACAGCTGATCCAAAAAAAATTTAAACTTGACACTGAACATTTTGGGTCCTGAGCGATACACACCGATTTGCAGCCACTTTAAGCGCCCGGTTTGGAGATAATCGAAGTACAGACACGCAGCAGACAGACTTGCCTGCTGATTATCCGGAATTATCAGATCGTCACAGTTTACAAGAAGATAATGTACGCACTGCTGCGGGAAAAGGTTATGTATTTTATTATCAGTATTTGGCAGCACCTTAATTGCCCTCCCTACAAAATTTAGGGCTGCTGCCATATGCCCCGTGGACGTCATATAATTATGGGGAGGGGAAAGTGGGGAAAGACAAAAAGACCTGGGCTAAATCGAGTTAATTTAATGCACATTTAACAACATGGGCATCTACATAATGCAGGAGTGTCACTGGGATAGGGTGGGGTCGGCAATTAATATGTCCCCGCTGAACCTCTAACTAGACAGTATGGAGGAGACCAACGGAAATGTGCGTATTGCCCCTTCTAGAAAGAAATCCTGGGACGCCCATATGCCATTTTTGTGTTCGCCAAAAGTACACGCCAATGTACATGTACATGATGTACATGATGCATCTAAACAGTGTAACCTTTCGTGTTATGGACACAGTGGCAGCTCGTGTGCGAGCAGACCGTGTTAGACACAATAATTATGTTCACCCACATGAGCAGTACACACCGCCACCACCACCGCGCATGCAAATACATGCATATGCATTGTCATTGTAGCCAATAGTACTAGCGCGCTCGCCTCGGTTCAAATGAGACATCCGTTTTCATAATACTCTTTCCTGTGCACGGAAAACGGTGGAAAAAGTACACAAACTCCTACAAGACGTTTCGCTTCGACGTCGTGTGCTCTATGTAAATGTCGTAAACTTGGCCCCACGTTTACTTGAACGCTGACTCTGTGAGTAAATTGGTTCTCAGAAATGGGGTGTGCACCTCCGACATCCATTTCCTGGGCCAAGAAATTTCCGCAAATTCATGCCTTTCGCACAGTGTGAGCTGCCAAATGTTTATACAGAGGTGGGGCTGTTGATTGCAAACAATGTCCCCAAGGCAATGGAACCACTTAAGGTCATAAACAGCAAGGACGGTGGCCCCTTTGTTTGCCGATCAGTCCTTGTTGGCAGGTTTATGGGTCAAAGAGAAATCAAGGTCAACAGAGAATCACCTCCCATAAAGTAACAGTGAAAGCCAAATCAGACATTGATGATCAGCTGGAGAAGCGTTTCAATCATGACTTCAATGAGAGGATCATAGAAGACAAGCCAGAGAAGTCCAGACAGGATTTACTCTTCACCCAGAAGGTGGAGAACTCCATCAGAATGGTTGGCGACCATTACGAAATTGCACTCCCACTGAAACAGACAGAAGTTAGAATGCCGAACAACAGACCACAAGCAGAACAGAGAACGGCCCATCTGCAAAGAAAGTTCCAGAGACAACCAGAATTCCAGAAGGAATATACAGGCTACATGGAGTCCATGCTTAGCAAGGGTTACATGGAGAAAGTTCTCGATGGAGATGCAAGAAGGGATGACTGCAGATAATGGTATCTTCCTCATCATGGTGTCATGCATCCACAGAAAAACAAGATAAGGGTGGTGTATGACTACACAGCCGACGACAGAGTTGTCTCCCTCAATAAACAGTTGATACAGGGGCTGGATCTGACAAACAGCCTAATTGGTGTCTTGACTAGTTTCAGGCAGGACCAGGTTGCCCTCATGTCTGACATTAAAGGCATGTTTTCCTAAGTCTCGGTGTCCAGGGATGGCAGAGATCTGCTGAGGTTGTAATGGTGGGACAATTCGTCGCAGAGCTGACAAACCGACGAATAAGCGAAAACCTTGTTTGGAGTAATTCGCGTTTGAAGTTGGACACTTCTCCGGGCGCCGTATTTTACCCTTAATGTTTCGATAAAAAACTTTTAGGATATATTCTGAATAAAATATGAAACTAAGTATCCACCAGGTCACTTATTTAATCAAAGAAGTTGTGCGATATGGTTTTATTTGATCGTAAACGCATTCGTCAGTTTGTCAAATTACATTAATCTGCAATATCCGGTTGTTCTTCACACTGTTTGTATGATATTCGTCAGTTTGTCGGATCGCGCGTGCACGCACGCGCAATCCGACAAACTTGCGAATAACATTCGTTGGTACTTTGAACGCACACCTTACATGAGCTGGTTACCAGCGAAATGTTTGTATGCTATTCGTCAGTTTGTCGGATTGCGCGCGCACGGCGCGCCAATCCGACAAACTGACGAATGACATTCGTTGGTACTTGGAACGCACACCTTACATAAGCTGGTTACCAGCGAAATTTCGTATTCGTCACTATGTCAAATTGTGGATTTGCTTTTGTGATTTTTTCGCCACAAGGGGGGCTATGAGTCTCAAAATCCAGACAAATGTTAAGAATTTTGGCATAAATACTTGAAAGAGCAACCTTCATAAAGCCTAAAAAAAACCAAAAATCGAAATCGCCAAAATGGTCGATTCGCCGGTTTGTCAGCTCTGCGACGAATTGTGACATCAAGAAACCCTTGACAGAGTACTGCCTGAAAGTACATGTCTTTGGTGCGATCTCTTCTCCTTCATGTGCGAACTACACTTTGAAGAAGACAGCAGACTCTATATACAGGCATGTCAGGGTTGACACGGTCAGAGACTACATGAACAGCCGGATTCCAGTGATCTGCAAGTTTCTGCTTGCCTTGCAATCCAAAGTTCTTTACCAAGACCCGGTCACCTGGCCGGAGGGTCATAGCCTGTCACGCGCCTGTCATGACAAACTTTGTTTGCACTGGCTAACTTGACAGATTTGTCTTTAGCAAGCTGATATGCTCGAGACAATTGCTCTTTCAATCCTATGACATAGTTGGAGTGTTCAGCATGAGAGTGACCATCAGGGTTCACCCCAAACCGCAGGTCAATTGGAAGCCTTGCCTCCCGGCCAAACATAAGGAAGTACGGGGGAAAACCTGAACAGTCATGTTTTGTACAATTATAGGCATGTACAAGGGCACTGACGTAGCGGCTACACGTTGCCTTCTTCTCACTCTCGAGAGTCCCCAGCATGCTCAAGAGTGTTCTGTTGAACAGTTCTGGCTGGGGATCTCCCTGAGGGTGGTAGGGGGTAGTGCGTGACCTTTTTTTATACCAAGTAAGTTGGTTAATTCCTTAACGACCTTACTCTCAAAGTCACGTCCCTGGTCAGAATGTAGGCGCTTGGGCAGGCCATAGTGCACAAAGACATTTTCCCAAAGGATCTTGGCGACGGTACGGGCCGTTTGGTCTTTTGTGGGAAAAGCCTGCCCGTACCTGGTGTAATGGTCCGTCACAACAAGTATGGGCTTCTTGTTTGTGCTATCTGGCTCAAGGGATAAAAAATCCATGCACACCAGCTCCAGTGGACCACTTGTCCTGATATTCACTAGAGCAGCAGCGGACTTGGAGTTTGTCTTTCTGGCTATGCATCGACCGCAGTGCCTCACCCAGTCGTCGATTTCCGTGGCCATGCGGGGCCAGTAAAAACCTGTCCCGAGCGAGTGCCACTGTGCGTTCAACACCTAAGTGCCCCGGCTCATTATGGAGGCCCCTGATCACCTGGATGCGATATTGTGTAGGAGCACAAACTGGTACACTTTCCTGCCCAGGTTGTTAATGACACACCTGTACAGGACTCGGTTGGAAATCCTCAGTTTCTCAACTTCTTGCAGGATAATCTTTGCCTCAGGTTGGAATTCGGCCAGCGAATCCGGTTTGTTTCCACCTTCAACACACAGTATAACCTGTTTGATTGATAGATCATCTCGCTGCACCTTGGCCCAATCAACCATTTGGGAACTTGGCTCAGGATCATACGAGTCAGGCAAGGCATTTGCATGAGCAGGGAAAGAGTGGACAAGAGGGACAGAATCTGGAGTTGGGGAGTGAAGCGGATTTGTTGATATGGCCACACCATGCACTGCACCTTGAACATGTGTTGGGGAATAGAGGGCACATATGGCCTGTTTAAGACAAATCTCATCCTTGACATCTGCAATTCCTTTCAGGCGGGCTTCCAACATTCCCAGTCTATTTTGCTGCTCGTGTTCATATTTCTGGCTGAATTCTAAACCATGTGGCCTACGCGATAGCGCATCTGCATCCACATTGGTCCTTCCTGGTTTGTATTGGATGGAGAAGTCAAACGAGGAGAGTGCTGCAAGCCATCGGTGGCCTGTTGCATCCAGCTTAGCTGAGGTCAAGACATAGGTGAGTGGATTATTACCCGTCATAACCTTAGTCCCTTTCGCCGTGTACAAGTAGTCTTTGAACTCATCGGTAATCGCCCATTTTAGAGCTAAGAACTCCAACTTGTGTGCTGGGTAGTTCTTCTCACTTGGGGACAATCCCCGACTGCCATATGCAACTGTACGGAGTTTACCGCCTTGATCCTGATACTCCACCTAAGCCGTCTCTACTCCATTAATGTGGAGCACGAACGGTTTTGAGAGGTCTGCAAAAGCAAGTACTGGTACTGTTACAAGCCGTTCCTTTAGAGTGAGGAAAGCCTGCTCACGTTCTGCAGTCCACAGATCACCAAATGGCTCATCAGCCTTACGAGTGACAGAATCGGAATTGCGCCTGAGTAAAGGACGGGCCAGAGTGAAGGCCTCGCTTCTTGTGATAGACTACACCCGCCGTCAGGTTATTTAGGGGACGGGAAATCTTTGAGTAGTTTTCGATGAACCGCCTATAGTAGCCGGCAAAGCTAAAAAAAGATCTTAATTGTTTTACATTGGCAGGCCGAGGCCATTCTTCCAGGGCAGACATCCTTTCAGGGTCTGTTTGAACACCTTCTTCAGAAACCACATGCCCAAGGTATTTAACAGATCGACAACAGAGCTGGCACTTTTCGGGGGATACTTTCAACCCGAATTCCGCCAGCCTGTCAAGGACCTTTATGAGACGCTGCTCCATTTGTTCTAAATCGCTGGCAAAGATGATTAGGTCGTCCATATAAACACAAGAGTCTCGACCATGTTCAGTCCGGACATGCACTTTTCCATTAACCTCTGGAAGGTTGCTGGCGCACCCTTCACCCCCTGAGGCATGCGTTCGAATTGGTAGAAGCCAAAAGGACAAAGAAATGCTGTCTTCTCTTTGTCTTCTTTGCACATCGGGATCTGGTAAAACCCAGAATTCAAGTCAATGACAGCGAACCAACAGCTGCCATTGAAACAGTCGATAACTTCCTGAACAAGAGGAACTGCATACTGGTCAGGAATCGTTCGGGATTGCAGGGTCCTATAGTCCACGCACATCCTCAAAGAACCATTTTTTTTCTTACAAACACAATGGGTGATGCGTAAGGACTGCGCGATTCTTGGATAATGTTTTGGTCGAGGAGCTGCTGGAGGTATTTACGCAAATCTTGGAAATCGGATGGAGCTATACCCTCCTAGATCTTTCCCGAAAAGGGGTGCTAACCTTAATTTGGTGCTCAGCCTCTTTGGATACACCCAAATTCCAATCATGCCGGGAAAACACCTGAGAATGCAACTTGTGTTTTGTCTAGGATCCTTTGTTTCCATTCAGGCGAGATTGGGCCCCATTTGAATGGGAGGTCCTCTAAATCATCGCCAACAAAGGGTGTCGGTCCTTTTCCGACCGATGCCGACGAAGAGAAAGCCGTGCACTTCACGCCTTTAGTTGGGGCCTCAACAAACCATTCAGGTTGGAAAACATCAGACAAGGAGCAGTTTCCTTGGATAGTGATGGGCTGATTGGACTGGTTGGTAACCATCAGCTTGACCGAACAAGTGGAATTACCAGAGAGTTGGGTGATGAAAGGCATCACCTCCAACCCTGATGGAACCGGATGCCTCATACGGGCCTCCACGAGAGCAGGCGTGGGCTTCCGTAATGTGCACCTGAATGTCCCAGATACACTTCTTTGCTCACCTGGTATGAGACAGACAGTGCGTTTGGCCCCGGTCCTCACAACACCCAGTTTGTCATCCTTGGAGATTTTCCTTTCATTTGCAATGTCCCTGTAAATCTGCTGGCAGGTAGCACTGATATTAAGATGGTTTACAAAACCCATGCCAGCTTCCTGCCGACATAAGTCAAAACAACTCCGAAATAAACCAGAGTTTGTCTCCACTATCACCGGCTGGGCAGTTGACTGCAGACTATCGGAAACAACTAGAACAAATGTTTCGAACTGATTGGCGGTCCCCGCAAATGAGTCGTCCAAACCCATTGACACATAACTCCATCCCAGATATGGAATTTGGCCACCACCCCCATGAAAAACCATAAGATCCTTCAAAGGGTAAAGCTCACGGTTTAAGCGAGCGAACAAGCTCTGGCAAATTAAAGTGACCTGAGACCCACTGTCTAGCAGACAATGAGTCTCAGTGCCATCGACCCAACACCGCGTCGTTATAACATTGCCGACTAGTCCAGAAATTTACAAGAGTGCCCCTGTCTTCAGCACCCATATTATAACTCCTCTGGCCAGACCCACGTCGTTCACCCTGTGGTCTAGGATGCGTCATTGAGTGACGGGGAGCAGGCACTGGGAAAGCCGAGTGCTGGAAGAAATGAGGGGCAGAGGGAAAGAATGATGGCACATGTGGTGAAAGATGCTGCAGATGATGTGCTCCTTGATGTTCAGCCGGCTGGCTCCGATGTGCCAGCTTGGTCTTTGCTTTGTCCTCTTGTTTCCTCACCAGGGACAAAAGGGTGAGAAAAGTGGGAGGCAGGTCGACTTTGTCCTTTAAATGAAGGTTCACCAGTAACATTTCGTCGAAGGTGATTCCCCTTATGAACTGCGTGAGGCAGACCCTATTGGACTGGTCCTGAGGGATTATACCCCTCCTAAGGGCTTTCCGTAGGGTTCCCTGTAGCCTAGTTAGGAACTGGGAGGGCTTCTCCTCTCTCCTCTGAGTCATACTGAGGAATTTGACAAAGAGCTCATCATTTGTTTCAGTATCCCCAAAAGCCATGTAGAGGGCTTTTAGGTAGTCACGGGAGGTCGCAAGTGGATTCTCCCTACGGAGATCATTAATGATGCTAAGGGCTGGTGCCCTTAATGCCTCTCGTACCCTCTTCCTTCTCTCCGCATCGTCGAGGTCTTGCCATTCATCCATTTGGCCCTCGACGTGGTCTATCCATGTTGTGTAGCCATCTTCGTCCTTTGATGGTACGGCAAGTCCCGAAAACATCTCAGTTTTCGGTAATTGGCTGCGAGAGTGCAGCGAAAAAAGGAATTAGAAAAGTCAGAAGGAAGGGGTTGGGAAACAGAAGTCCCAACAGAGGTGGAAGGTATCGCCGGAACTGACTCAGCAGAATTAGGTCTGGGCCTGTTCCGCCATTCGTCAAGGGCTCCGTTCTTCGTGAGGTCACTGATACGGACTCGGCTGCTCTTGGAAGGAAAGTGAGAGGGAGAATCATCCAAACGGATGACGCGACAAGAAGTCGGGAGTGGTTGGAAGTTCAAGGTGATTTCCGACCCAAGCTTAAGGAAAGCGACAGGTTTGTCAAAATCACAGAGAACGAGGCTCAGATCTTGCCCCACGTCCTCTCGTCTAGAAATGCCTACAATATTGGGGAGACAATCTGTCAGTGCAAGCACAATGGTTTGGGTAGGGGTTGCAACCAACTTCATAGACAAAAGTATAGAGTGACTCGGCCTAGTCTCTTTCTTTTTGCACCAGTCCAAAGCCATTTTCTTAAGTGATTCCTCCATATTGACAGCACGTCAAATTTGCCAGAAATATACAATATCGCAATTAAAGGGTTGGACTAGTATGAATGTTGGCTCTCTGTTGCAGGTTTGTGTCAATTCCTGGAAAATCTGTTATGTCAAAGCAATTAACAGCCAATACACGGGGAGAGACACATCATACACATATACAACAAAAATAATGCCAAATCGATAATAAACAAAGTTTCTTGCATACAAATTCCCTACCAGTCAGTACAAAATTGACTCATCAGAATCAGTGTCAGTTAAATAAATTTCCCGGACAAAATGTAACCCGTGGTTCACCTTCATCAAGCAGGAACCAATTTCGAGTATTGACCCCCTCTGAAAGAATACACTGATTTACATTTAAAGATTTTGCATGCACAGAACTTGGTTTATTAATTAATAGTAGGCACAGAAAATGTCACAAGACATTTTTATGCACATGAAACAATAAGATAAACACAAGCAAGAATCAAAGGCAACAAAGTGAGCTCAGAAAAAAAATACAACGGCGTCAAAATCTAATATCAAAGTTCTTCACAGAAGCTCCAAGGCTCAGGAGGACGATGATTGTTATGGAATGGCAATGGGGGAAAGAAAATGACCGGTGGAGAGACTGGGCGTAGCAGACAACGGTACATTTATTAACATGTTCTTGCTTGTGTAGATAAAAAGCCCTGGTAAGCACCGTGGTATCCCTTGTTAAACACTGAGGATCGAGTGCCCATCATGAGCCCATAAGCCCATTATCCCTGGCAGTGGTAAGCCCGTTCTGAAGGGTAACAAGGAAACAATGACAGAATTAAACAAGTGCAAGAGAAACACGATGTCAAAAACCTAAATACATGCACATGTACATTCACTATATATATATATACGGTGGATCGATGTTCTTTACATGCGTGTATTTCCGACACTTTGAGATTGAAGGATTTGAACCCGAATTAACAACTGAATAATCTCTCATTATAAGAATCGATCATCTAATTATTGGAATTATACTATAAAAGATCATAAACAGTTATTATAAGGGAAAGAGATGCCCTCACCATCTTTATCCGGTCATGGTTTTCCCCCAATTCGGCTTGCCGACGCTTGACCGTTTACACACGCGTTTGGATCGCGCCGCAAGGTGGCGTCCTTTTAAATTAGCGGTGGCACTTTTCTCAACACAGCCGCAGGAGGAGCAGGAATGGCGGAGAATGCCAACGGCTGCTTTCACCCAACTGACTCAGCTTCAACCCTCTGGTGAGGTCGTCAGCTGGATTGTTTGCTGAATCTACGTACCGCCACACTGTGTGGTCAGTAAGTCTCTGAATTTCAGCAATTCGTGCTCCAATGTATCGGTTGTAACGGCAGGACTCTGACTTGATCCACGACAACACTGTTGTACTATCACTCCAACAAGTGATTGGCATCTTCATCTTCATTTCGTCTTCTAGCAGCTCCACCAACTCGGCTCCACTAACAGCTGCTAGGAGTTCCAGGCGAGGTATGGTCTGGACACGCTTTGGAGCCAGCCGTGAGCGGGACATCACAAACCTCACACTGACTTCAGACGACGGAACTGTAGCTCTTAAATAAGCCACCGCACCATATGCCTTTTCAGAGGCATCGGTGAACACGTGTAGCGCATACTTGACAAGGTCGGGCTCAAAGTGAGATGGAATATAGCACCTAGGGAGGTGAATACTGGATAAATCGACGAGCTCTTCTCGCCACTGGATGTGCTGCGCTCGTAGCCCTTCATCTCCTTTATCAGGGAACCCATCATCCCAACCCAAAGGCTGTTTCCATAGCTCCTGCAGCAACATATTGCCTCTGACTATATCGGGCATAAGGTATCCAAGTGGGTCTTTGCCAGCGCACTGCATGACATCACTAAGTACAGTTCGTCTGGTCGGAGTTGGCCAGTCTTTCAGAGAGAGCTGGTACGTCAAGGCATCATCCCTAAAGTTCCATCTCGGCCCCAGGGCTGCTTCCTCTGGGGAATTGCCACTCAGGTTGATCCAGCACTCTGCATTGTTGGAGCGAGCTTCTAGAGGGAGATCATTCACTACAGAGGGGACATTGCTGGCCCACTTGACAATAGGGAACCCGCCTAAGCGTAATGATCGGACCAACTTCTTCACCAACACCTTCGCTTCTCCGGCAGTTGGTTTGCCATCCAAGCAGTTATCAACGTAAAATGCTTCCAGCACACTTCTGGTTATGTCTGGCTCCTGGATCACATCTCTCACATGTTTCTGGAGAGCATATGTGGCGCAACAAGGGCTGCAAGTTGTCCCAAAGGGTAAGACATTCCACTCCAACTCATCTGGGTCAGCAGTGGATCCAAGTTCCCTTCAGAGAAAGCGAAGCGCTGATCGGTCTTCTTCAAGGGTGAGGACACGGTGAAACATGGCCTTAATGTCTCCTGAGACGGCTACAAGGTGTCGACGGAACCTCAACAAGACTCCAACCAGAGTGGAGCCAAGTGTGGGGCCCGGGAGGAGATTGAGAGACTCTCCCAGATATTGAAAGGCGCAGTTAAACACCAGTCTGTGTTTAACATTCTGCTTGACAACGTGGTATGGAATATACCACTGACGCTGGGTGAATTTCTCTCTTCCCTCAGCTGTCAGAGTGCGAACAAGTCGAGCCTCTTTTAGCTCTTCAATCTTCTTGCGGTGGACATCAGCAAGATCAGGGTCCCTTTGAAGGCGTTGTTCATTTCTTCTGAGAGCTGGCAAAGCTGAGGATGCTGGACTGGAGAATGTGTCTTCATCACGTCTCCACAGGAGTGGTGTTGCTACCCGCTGGACACCATCCAACTCGACAAAAGTAGATTCGGATTCCAGGATATCTACGGCTCTTTGATCCTGCTTGGAGCGGGTCACCTGCTTACGTTCATTGTACATTTGTACATCATTTTGCCACATCCTGCAGACATTCTCATGCAGGACCTCATCGGCTTCACGGTCCTTGCAGGTGATTCACCCCACCTCCACGTCTGTAGGTGAGCGTGGGACCTTGCACTGCCCAACCTAATTTGGTTCGGACGGCCACTGGTGCCCCCTCTGGGCCAAAGTGGCTCTCTATTGGGACTATCAGGTCAGGTCTGTCACTGCCAAGGAGCATCAGAGGACGGACATTCCTACAGTCATGAAGAGGAAGGTCCTTAATAGGTGAGCCTATTTTTTCTGCAGATCTCTAGCTGGGACTGAATGTTCGGATAGACGCAGCATTGGGGATGCGAAAACTTGGGACAACAGAGTCTTGTTTTCAGGGTCATCTTCGAGAGCGATCTGGAGCTTCAGCAGGGTTCCTTTACAGGTGGTACACTCCTCTCGAGCAGTGGCTATAGGCATCTCTGTGCCTTTGCCTTTGAGACGGAGCCTGACAGCCTCTGGTAACATCATGGTAAAGTTGGCAGCATCATCTAGAAGACAGTGAGTCTTCAGCTGGGTCCCGTTACCGTAAAGAATAACATGAACGATCTTCATGCTCACATCTCTGGGACGCCATGGATTACCATCACTGTAAAAGGCGGAAAAAGTGGGATTGAAGTTGCAGTAGTAGACTCCGTAGCCTGGTTGAGCGACAAGATTGTGAAGGATGGTGAGATGGAGCTGATCACACTCCCGGCAGGTTTTCTTCAAGTCGCAGCTCTGACCTTCTTTTTGCAGGCGTGCACACTGCTAACAGCGACGACCATCTTGGATGCACTTCAATCGCTCTGCTACTGTGAGCTTGCCAAACTCGTTGCAGCGGGATAGCCAGTGGTCATTTTTGCAGTGAGGACACCACTTCCTGAATGGCTTCTTTCCACTGCCTGGTGACTGGTTGACAGATGTGTTTCAATTGCTGCTACTTTTTCCAGCCGACTGGCTTTGGCTCTTGTTTCCACTCTCGGTATGGTAGGTGGACACGCCTCGTCGTCATGGTCATGGTTACTTTGGGAGCCGACTCGTAGGCTGTCTTCAAGTTGCACCTTTTTACGTGCAACGGATGCAGTTTCCTTTAACCAACTGTTTAGATCGATCAAGGAAAAGGTATGGATGCGCTTAGCTTCCATTTGCTTCAGGAAAGCTGTTTGGTGCTGGTTTGACAGTCGGCCATACAGAACACAGGCGGTGGAGTTAGCTCGAAGCTCCTCCTGTCCCTCGGGAGCGGTTTCAAGTTGGGTGATGAGGGTGGAGACTGCTGAGGCAAATTCAACTAGTCCCTTTGAGTCATTTGCTGCTACTCACGGCCGTCTCAGCGCGCATTAAAGCGTGCGCCCTCAGCGTTAGCGTACGGGAAATTTAATTTACGCGATAAACGTAATACAAGTTTAGGGTTCGTTTCATAATGAATGGTTTATTTTTCGCCCAAGATTTATTTCAGGTTTGTATAAAAAGGGTGATAATATTTGTTTTTGATTTTTTATTTGTCACTTTGTATTAGTTAGGTGTTCTTGTATGTATCAAAGTTATTATTAGACGGATGTAATTTTTTTCGGCGGTGTAAAGTACAGCGTAAGCTAAATGGATAACGTCATGGGGTTAACACCCCGTGAATTTTGTGTTCAGAAGTACGGTTATTTTCGGAGTCCCCAAGTTTTCATCATCATGAACAGCCACAATCCATAAAGTTGAAGACTTTTTCCACAACATATTTCGGCAGGACAGTTCGGACAAGGTAAGATTCGTTAAAATAAAAGGCAGATTGTTAGGTTATTTTTTGTTCGTAACACTGTGAATGTACGAAAATACGTTTATTTACATGTATGTACAATGCACACGGCATTACGCGTACGTGACTGAACAATCACTTCAAACAAACCTTACATAAAATCAAAAGTTTAGATGAAAAAGTAACTGTTACCTAAAAATACATTATCAATCGTGTTTTACAAATACTATTTTAGATATTTACAATAATCTAAGTCAATAACAGCAAGGATGGCTTGTGATGTTTTAGATTGTATTTGAAGACCATCACGTTTGCTACCGGTACGTAGAACTAGGATTGCTGAAAAACAGTACAGGCTTATGTTGATATTGTGATAGGCCTACTTCTGCACTTTTTTGTACGATGAATTTTATCAATCATGTTTATGGACCGGATGGTAAGGTTACACACTTACACGCTTTTGCCTTGCCCTTGGGCGCAAGTACAGCCATTTTACAGCTCACAGTCACACATTAATTAGTGATCCTAATGAGTAAAAGTAAAACTTTACATTCTAACGTCATCAACGTCCAGACGTCAGGCCTTGCCAAAATATTTACATTATTACATCTACAAACTGTAGGCTACATCGATGATAGTGACCAGCAACCAGTCTTCATGCCAATAAATTAATTGTACATTGTAGGTGTAATTTTATTTGAAATTATGAATCTGGTGGTGTGAAGCATAAAAATGAACATATGAATAAGAAAATTGTTTTCCCCTGGTTTAATTTACATACACCTGGTTTGATTTACATACACACAGTTTGAAAAAGGCATGCGACTCTCATATGTGTACAACCTGATTGATATTTTATTCCTCCTTATCCTGGACTTTCTGCCTTTTAGGTGGACGATGTGCCTGTACTCTGGCTATCACCTCGGGTGTTGTTGATAGATTATGCCGTTTCATCACCGTCATGAGACGCTGGAGGTCATCTCGCATGCAGCTGACGACACGTCCAGTTCTATTGAATTCTGTGTGAATTAATTAACCACCCTGCTCGACCAGCAATCCAAAGCCGACCCCGAATCGTGTCAGTTGACCGATTGCATGATCCTCCAGTAAGTGCATTTTGAGTGTAATTGATGCAGTTGGAACATGCAGCCTGTAGGCTCTCATGAAGGATGTTATGCAGATATCTGGCAGGAAACAACATTAATGTACATTAATATTCATGTTAACCTTTTTAGAAGTGATTTTTCCAATTTGAATAAACTTTACATAAAAATAATCGTAACCAAAATCACTCACCAACTCTTTTCAGATCAGCTGCTGTTAGATCCTTTGCATGGTTCATTGCAAAGTGTACGTCAGCATATTTGAGGAAGACATCCTCAAATTTGAAGCCAATCTCTGCAGCCTCTCGAACGAGTTTCTGGTGATTGAGTACAGGAATGTCTTCACAATCCATGGCTCGGAAGATGCGAGATGGTGCTGAGGTAAGATCTTTTATGACTGGCATCTGATTGAGAATTTAATATACATTTATGCACATGTGAATTCCTAAATATTACATAAGACCCTTACAAGTTTTTTTTTCAACAAGTCTTGATAAATTCCACATACAATGTGTCTTACCTGACAACACTTGTGAACATGGTTTCCAACGAATGCCTTTCCGTGATATGCTTGACGTTTGACATTGTGGCGTTGCAGCACAGCATCAAGTGAGCTAGCTATTGGGCCAGCTCCAAATGGAAGATCAACTGTTTGTTTTTCCTGTTGTATTTCAAGAACAAAAATAAGGAATAGGTTTAAAAACATTGTTTTCTGTAATTCTTTACTGACTTCGCATATTCTTTACTGACTTCGCATATAACTTGATTATTATACTCAGACTCACATAGAAATTTGAAACAGGACAAGTGATTTTATGTGTTTGTGCCACAGTCAAAATTTTATTTCAAATGTGCGGGATACCGAATAACTGGCAAAGCCGGACACTGCATCAACTAAGTGGGTACACCTGACCCCAAAACCAAGTGGGTACACCTGACCCAAAACCAAGTGGGTACACCTGACCCCAAAACTAAGTGGGTACCCCTGACCCCAAAACCAAGTGGGTACACCTGACCCCAAATCAAGTGGGTACACCTGACCCAGACCTGAGTGATACATGTACATGTATAATAGACAAAATTGAAAGCTTAGATGAAATGCATTTGTGATCGAAGAAAGTATACAATGAATACAAGTCGGTGCAGATGTGTTCCCACCAATGGTGAAAATTTGGTCAGGAGCATAGCCTTTTGAAACATGAAGCACTATGACTACTGCACTTTACATGTACATTAAATTGCATATTTGCCACGGTTAAATTCCACAATTAAAACTCCTCAATGTTCGCAGCACTATTCATATTTTACAATATTTTAATGGCGAAACAGGGGGTTTACTGGCTGTCTGCCTGGAAAAATGCCACTCGCGCACCGCGCGCCTACAGTAAGACAGGCAGGACAACCCCAATGAAATGCCGACATTAAAATGTTGAATCTAATGACTGATATGCGACAAAATGCATTGACGCAGGTTATGTACAAAAAGCTTCGTCCCCTTAGGGGACAAATGCACGCCATCATAACGAAACAGTGACAATTCTGACCACACGAACTGGGGATGGTGCAAACAAGATGCAAATGGCAGGGCCGCGCATTGTGACTTTGCCCAGCGATTAATTGTGCGGCGCTTCAGTTCAACAGCAGGTTTGGAGCGGGCCCCAAAGTAAAAAACTCGCGGCAAAATGTCTGACCAAACAAACCATGTATTAGGGAAGAAAGCGGCATAGTCTTATAAATGAACAGAGATCTTTTGCCGGAGGCCATACTCGTCAATATCCACTAAATTATTTGTGCCAAGGTGAATGATTAACAACGCCGGTGGGGGCTGGGTACGACTGAGGTCGTCCAGCATGGAAGGAAAATCAGGGGTCCCTGCACCACCTTTTCTTCGCCAAGTAACCCGAACAGGGAGACCAAGCTGCTGTTGTGCCCGGCGGATGAGCGAGTCCCCAATTATCCACACAGCATCTGTATAAAATGCGAAGGAATGCAAGACTAATTCTAGCGGGAAGTATATGGAGAAAACTAAGCCACAAAGCCATAATTTCTGGGGGGGGGGGGATGGCCTGTTTTCCTAACCGGCGCACCCTGCAATTCATGCACTACCATGAGACTGTAAAGTAACAGGTGAGGCTGCTGTCAAATGGCAAACTGGAATGGGCCGGATATATGATTTAAACGCATCCGAACGCCAACGCCCCATGTCCCGAATGTCAACCTCAGATAGTCCTAATTGAGAGGACGAGGACGCTGCCCCGATACGAAAAGAATGCCCCCGAATGCCCTGATCCGAAAGCCCAGCAAAAGCAAGTGCCTTCTGTAACACTGCATTAAATTGGTACTGTGTAAGTGGGAAACTATCATAGTGACAGAAAAAGGGGGTGGCACCTTGTTGGCGCAATGTTGAAAATTCCCACAGTGCACGTACTAGACAAAGAGCCGTATTACGAGACGGCACCAAGCGGATGGATTGGGGAGGGCCACGCTGATTATTTTTGGCATGCCGAAAGACAATGACCACAGATGTAAGGACAGAATCTGAGGAGCAAAACTGAACATCACTGTAAGACAAAACTGACTTTTGAACGTGTCGTCGAGAAGAAGCAGCAAACTCGCCAATGCGCATAAAACCAAAAAAAAAAAGGCACTTAAGAAGACAGCGTTAAACATGGTGGTCTCATAGCTGGACGCACAAATTGATCTCGAAGCTCTGGTTAACTGCTCCAAAATTGGCAATGAAATTGGAAGCCGGCTGTCCCGAGATGGATTTTCCCGGCGAGAGCCCTCAATCAATTTTGTTACCAAAAAAATCCCTGGTTGGGTCCGAGTGACCCCCGAATTTATGAAAATAGCTGATGCCCGCAACATAAGTGGCAATTGTAGCGGGAGCCAAGTGGCGCAGACAGCCATGCTATAAAGCGGCAAACTTCTGCTACCGAAGCCGGGGACGCGCCCGATAAAGGTTGCTGCCGGAAACAGCAAAAGGATTTGCAGCCCGCTTCATAAGTCTTGTGCGAGTTGGATGCAGTGGCGGCGGCTAGCAGACGATCCACCTCAACATCTAGTACACCTGAGGAAGAACCGGCATTGGGGTCATAATCAATTCTGCATTCGGAGCTGCTCTGCGAAAACGGGTCATCTGAAATCGGGACAAAGCATCAGCAATCTCATTAAACTGGCCTGGTACGTGTACTGCTTTAACTGAAACATTGAAGCGGGGACACTGTAATACGAATGGCCGCACAAGCTGCATGATTAATGGACAAGGTGAGGACTTCTTGTTGATGATATGCATAACAACAACATTATCGGTGTGAAAACGCACCTTGCAACCAGGAAACATGGGGGCCCAACAGAGCACAGCAACCAGGATTGGATAAAACTCCAAAAATGCAATGGAAGGGGGGTTGCGCAAAATGTCATCTGGCCAACAGCCTTGAATCCACCTACCCTAAAAATAAGCCCCAAAACCAATGCTGCCTGCTGCATCAGTAAAAAGCTCAAGTGCCTCATTGGATCGCCACTCCCTCTTAGCAAACACAGAAAAACCATTGTAATGGATCAGAAAATCCAACCACAGAAGTAAATCACCTCTAGCACCTGTAGAAACGCGCATAGTATGATGAGGCCTGTTTAGCCCAAGGGAGAGTGCAATCAGACGCCGCAAAAAAGCTCGGCCAGGGGAAATCGCCCTGCAGAGGAAATTCAGTGAGCCAACTAATGACTGTACCCCGTGAAGGGATATCTTGCGTTTACCCAAAACTGCACGAATGTGCTCAGAAGTAGCCTGTACTTTGTCTGGAGGGATACGCACTTCTTCTCGCATGGTGTCAATCTCCAAACCCAAATAAGTAATGACTTGTACTGGACCCACTTTTTTTCTCAGCTGCAAGTGGAACGCCCAACTCCCTACAAACTGACTGGAAAGTGCTTAACAGCTGTGCACAATCTTGTGCACAGGATCCCACAAATAAAAAGTCATTTAGATAGTGCGTAACGTTTGCACAACAAGCGAGGGACTTAACTTTAAATTCCAAAAAAACATGCTAAACTTCTCAAACAATGCACAAGAAACACTACATCCCATGGGCAGGCATTGATCATAGTAAAACTTCTCCTCAAATGTGAAACCTAATAACTCATAATCCAAAGGAGAAACTGGCAATAAACGAAAAGCGGATTTAATATCAGCCTTGGCAAGCCATGCACCGCGCCCGGCTTTTGTAACCAACTCTACTGCCTTATCAAATGAGGCATAATGCACTGCACAATGTTCCTTGTCAATAAATCATTCACTGACTCACCTTCTGGGAAAGAAAGGTGATGAATAAGCCGAAACTGATTTGGGTCATGTTTTGGTACCAAACCAATTGGGATTGGGCGGGATGCGAACGGACCTGCAATTCTTTCTAATTGAATCTCGCTTGCCAATTTATCCTTAACAATGAGTGGACGAGCAGTCGCCGAAGCAAGACAGTGTGAGTCGCGCGCCACCCTAGGACCAGAGTAATTCAGCCTAAAACCATTTGTAAAACCATAACGTAAAAGTTGAACATCACTCAAAACAGGGTAGTCCACCAACCAATTAAGCAAAACAGGCACATTAATGGGTGTTTGGAGGGACGAAAAAAATTATGCAATGCTCTCGCCGTGGACGCAGGTACCGCCGTGTTTACCATTCTTCAACAACGACCCAGAGAAATTCTTCAAGGCACTTTGTTAGACAGACCCCGATGAGGACTTAGAACGAACATGGTAGGGGTGGACTTGAAGGCGTTTGCCGGCTGAAATTCAGGGCGTTAAATCCACGCGCATAGCCGCCCACGCGACAACGCGTTGCGCCATGACCAGAGCAGAAGGCAGTAGGAACAAGAATGCGCATACTTGCAATCAGAAAAATGGCAACCTTGGAACAGGTGAACGCAAAACATTTGCCCAGTTCTACCGAGGTTGGGCCCAATCATGTTGACCTGCGCAAATGGGGATTGCCGTGATGGATTGCCACCCCGTACCAATGACTGTATTAAGCCCAGACGAGCAGCCACGGTAGCCATAACTCTGAATCAAGTTCACCCCCTGACCGAGCAGGATTAGCCTCACTGCTTCAACCTGAACTGCTCATCGTACAATTTCCACCCTTGCCCTGGGAATTGGATGAGGCCAAATCGAATGATCTCGGGAATATTTGAGTAGCTCCGCAAAACGATTGGTATGTTTGACCAGATAGATTGCCAGATACGTGTGAAGGCAGATTGCCAGGCCTCAAAACTCTCGATCTTTTTGCGAGCCATCCCCGGTTTCGAATCACTAGGGAACCCCACTCTAGAAGCAAGTGTAAGATTACCTGCTGAGGATTGCTCAGCTCTGGCCAACACAGCAGTGGCAGATTCATGAGACAACACAGGCAAGATCTGACGAGCAAAAACACCCCTGCCAAATCTTTTCTTTCAATGCATGAGGTACAGAAGACCCAAAGGTGCTTACACCAGCACTATGAAGGAAGGGTTCCGGACGGCTGAGCATTTATTTAAATCAACTTGCCAGAATTCGGAGGGCAAACATTAGGAGACGTTGGGTGGAAATTGAGCCTGTGTACATGATGTATGCATAAGTGTAATGAACTCACCCCCCACCAAGACATTGGGAAATATCCCGGTGCTGGGCCCACGGCTTGAGACGGCATGGCCGGCAGGCACAGTGCGCGCTACACCTGCGGTTGTCATGGTTTGTGTCTTGAGCCGGTTTGACACGGTACAGCTGGCATGGCGGCCGGTACAACCACTGAT